>VYZM01023758.1:5496-20805 GCA_013398915.1 Dromas ardeola
GCAGATTTTATTGTGTGAGCATTTCCCACAATTGTACTAGAAAAAAATGTTAGTATGATGTATTGTGATCCATTTCTCCAGAGGAGAACCCCTTTGATATGAAACAACATTCTTTGAATCTGATGCTACAGATGCAGTCTCTTGATACCTCTTGTAAAACCAAAATTGTACAGTATTCAGATTAAAATGATTTTCCAAGATACCTGCCAATCCTTGAAATATCAAAGGATGTAGGTCCCTCATATCCCTAAGGTATTATGTTTGAAGTATTTTTTTCAGCCTTAATACATTCTTTTCATATGGAAAAGCAGAGAATTTTATTCTGCTTTTAAAGACAGCTGCTTTCTCAGTTATTTTAAGAAATTCACTAACAGCTCTTTTTATTTTCTATCATATGATTTCAAATTAAATAATAGTAATTTAAAATCCTTAAAAGCCAAGGACTAGAATTAAATTATTACCTTCTTGTTTGCTTTCTTACCTGATGAGCTGCCAAAAGTATTCAAGTAATAACAATTCACAGCAGGCACAGTTATTTATGATAATTATATTAAAAAACTACCATACTTACTGCAAATTGTAGGGCTCTCATCTGAGTTGTCTGCACAATCATTTACAAAATCACACAGATTATCCTTTGGGATGCAGTACTTGTTGGCACACGTGAATTCCTCTGATGTGCAAGGTCTGTCTGGGATGAGCAAAGGGGAACAATCTTCAAAGGTAATGTCATCCACTGCCACGTCTCCCATGTAACTGACACCACGTTTTGCCCTGAAAACAACCTAATAAAAATTATGGAGCTATTACAGTAAGACACGGTTAAGATACACAAAAGCTTATACATGCAACATGAATAGAACACAGACTATGACAGCCCTTGCAAATCTTGAAATATGAAGTGGTCAATTCTTACTGTCATAGCACAGGTCTATGAAAGTTTGTACTACTGCTTGTACAGATCTGTCACTATAGTTGTTGAAGGACCATCTTCTAATATTAACCAAGTACAAAAAAAAGGGGGAAAGAAAATGAGCAACAAAATCCGATACTAGTCCCCATTTCTCCTGGATTAATAGCAAGGCTTTCACCCACTTCTGCAAAGTAAGCATGAAAAAAACTAGCCCGAGTCATTCATCAGTTATTCTCATTAATGTAAAAAGAATGTTAAAGTTTCATTAAAAGTGATCCAAGACAGAAGTACCAGAGAACGTAACACATTTTTAAATTCGTTCCTGGCTGTCTCTGTTTGTTGTTTTTTTTATAGGGATGCAACTAAGCATGGCATACCCATGACTAAGTATCTCTAAGAGGCTTAGGAATCAGCTCCTATTTCAAAGTGAACATCATGCTCAAGACCCTTTTTTCATAAATCAGATGTAATACTGCTACACGTTAAGGAGAAGGAAGTGTAATAGTTTATCCTGAATTGGATTCAAGGATACAAAGGATTCTCTGTCTTAAAAAAGGGTATCGGTCTGAGATTGAAGGGGAGTGAGAGATTTCCAAAACCTTGTGTCCAGCTGAGATAACTGATCAGCTAGCAAAAATTATGTCTTTTGCTATTCAGAAGGGGAGTTACACTATGTGTATGAAGCAAAAAGGGAAATGAGGAGGTGAAGAATGCATAATATAAAAGTACCTAAAGCCAGCTGTGTAGAGAGCACATAATATAGGAATATATACCTGAAAATTTGAACGAATTCCTAAGAACACTTCTGCTCTGTTCCACTGGGGACCTTGGCTGCCACTTTGAGTCCACAGTTTAGAAGTCTTGTTACCGGTTTTACAGAGTACCTAAAAAGGAAATAATTCTAGGTCACAAAAAATCTGTTACCAACTCACTTCATGTTCCTTAATTGTATACAGAAGTATGAGAGTATCTTGTACAACTTATGTCTATACCACCATTAAATATCATAGAATCATAGATTTCTGAAGTTGGAAGGGACACAAAAGGATCATCAAGTCCAACTCCCTGCTCCTAGCAGGACTACCTAAAACTAAACCATATGACTTAGAACATCATCCAGACATTCCTTGAACTCTGACAGGCTTGGTACTGTCACCACTTCCCTGGGGAGCCCGTTAGAGTGACAGACCACCCTCTCAGTGAAGAACCTTTTCTTAATGTCCTATCTGACTCAAAAGGATTTTCCAGTGTAAATGACTAATCTAAGAAAAATAATGCTTTAATATTTTCTGATCTCCTCGTAAGTATAATCAGTCCAGAATCCTACCTGGACTAACTTATCCCATTAATTTATCCAGAGCTGCTAGCCGCAAATAAAAATTGCTCATTAATGGGTTGGGATCCATTTGTAAAACAAGGAAAAACACTAACAGCAGGAGTTACTGAAAAATATATTAATTTTTTCTTCTACAAATAAAAACTTGTTATTTTCTTCTAAAGATGAAATTTTATCTCATTGTACAGTGGAAGACTCTTAAATACCCTTGCCCCTGTGAACAGTCACTGAATTGGGGAAAGCTGACAATTTTTGACCTGAGCACAAAGTCCTAAATATGTTTTGCTCCAACCTCTTGGGCATCCAAATTCAACTGAGCTGACAATAATGACAAGATGGGTGTTTGATGAAGTGTATCAAGCTGTGTCTCCAGCCAGTACTCGCAGAGCTAAATATCAGTTCACCAGTTGCCTGAACCACTTCTGCTTTCAAGGATTTATTGCTACTCTGTGTAATCTTCTTAGGGCAGCCCAGGCATTTTTCATCTTAATGAAAGAAAAAGGTTTTTTTTTTAAATTTATGCAGTCCCACGAGTGTATATGATATTGCATAACAGGTAAGCTCTGCCAAGCAAAGAGAAGATCCTCACACTGAAGAGTTTTCATTCCAGAGGAACAAGAGAAACAGGTGTAATATATTAAATTGAATAGAAAAACAAAGTGACAGCTGGCTTTAGAGACAAGAAGAACTGCCTGCAGAAGACATGAGTTTTAAGGGGAAAAAAATAAATTGGAGAGAAACAGGGATTAAAGATATTATTAGAGAGAATAAACAGTGCTAAATAAGAAAAGGTTTTTCTTACATTCACATGCAAACTTTTTATTTATATGACTATATATATAAATGTGTGTGACTATGTAGACACATACACACATACTTTTACATACACTGTAACTTACTGACTGAATCATAAACTCAAGTCCTTCCTCAGAAATTCATATTTTCTATCATATCATGCTAAAGGTTATAATTTTAGAGTTAAATATGCCCATAAATTTATGTTCTATCAAAATCCAAAGCTTCCGTGTGCCCCAATGCAACATAAAGCCCTATGCATTTCGATTACATTACAAGTTATTGAATAAGCACATCTAATACTTTGGTAGAGTTACCCATGCCAAATCAGAGCGCAGAAACCAGAGGAAAATGGTTTCAACAAATATCCAAACCGAAGCGGCCCAATAAAGCGACAGCTAATCAATACTTAAGAAAGTCATAAAACCACAGGAAGACAGCCATTCATGAAGACTGCAGGAAAGTCTTCAACACATCCTACATGGCATTTGACAGCATGGATGCAGACTAACATGCAAAAAAATACAACCTTGTGAATTAAACAAAAATGTGGTAGTCTTGCAGGAAGAGAAAAGAGAAAGATTCACATTCATATAATACTTAGAACCTTTAGAAGAAAATAATGAGAAATTACATAAGTAATTTTATATTTTGAGTTATTCTTATATTCATTATTAATTGCTTAATTAAGCAATTAAAACAGGTAATTACATACAAGTTTTAAAATGCAAATGTTTCATGATTTTCCTTTGGTACATCTTAAAATCAATTAAGTTATAACTAAAAAAAATGCTTAAGGAATAGAGGGAAATTGTAGCCCCCTGTGCTGAAACTGAGAAAAAAATTAAAATCTATATACATTTGCCTTTTGTGGCAGTAATACTGGGCATGGTTCCATAGAATTTGCTGTTAATTTCTACAAAATACTCTGTAGACTTGATTCCAACTAACGTGGGTTCCTACACTCTAAAGAAACCCAGAACAATGGAGTAAATGCAAAGAAGTATCAAAGCAAATTGATCTCTCCCAAGACTTAAAACGAAGGACAAATCATATTTATACTCTGATTTCCCTGATGAAATTCTGATTTCTGATTCTGATGAATTCTGATGAAATAAAATTTGCCTACTTACCAAGCAGCCTAGAAAGATCCTTACTTACTTGGGAGAAATACAGTGGTATCTTCAAAAATTGTTTTAGAAAAATTCAAGAAAACACAAAACGTGCTTCCTCTGAATATCTAGCAAGTCACATGCACGGGGTGAAGGACAACACATCTTAGATTTCCGTTCCCATGTCAACATATATTTTAATTTCATCTTTGAAAGGTCTGAATTCTAACAGATTTTTATTATAGCTGTCTTTTGTTATTCAGAGTAACCAAGCTAGTGAGAAATTATTTTTACAATTAAATTCACACACGTTGGCTACACCCAATTTGATACAGGTGACTGGGTAATTTATCCTGAGTATTTTTTTTCAATCCATTTCAGATGCTGTAGTTATTGTGTAACATTCATGGGAAATCCCGTTATGGTTACTCAGATGTGTGGCAAAAAAATTGTTGAGAACAGTATTGCTGTTTTATTCATTCACTTTACAGTGAGTCATTTGACATACAAACTGCTGAATGAACAGAAGTCCTTTTATTTTAACTGGAGTGAAGAAAAAGGTATAGGTAAGCAAGTTTGTTACTGTTATGTCCTAGAAATAGTTCAATGCTGCTTACATTAATATAATTAACCTCTGAAAGATACATGTTAAGCTTTCAGAGGAAGAAATGTTTATATAAAATTTTACAGCAAATTTTATTACAATTACTTCTTTTTTTCATGTTCCCACATTCAGCCAAAGACCTCGATGTCCAAATACCTACTGATGCTTTTCAGTGTCAAAGGGTATTGTGCAGTACAAGGCTTTTTCTTGTATGGAAGTTCCAACCATGGTATATCTATAATGCTCATAATTTTTGATTGTTGTAGAAGGTTTCATTTTCCCCAGCTTACTTGAGCTAATGCTTCCTGCAGATCATAACATACTGAGAGCAGCGAAGTGCTAGTAATTGTTTGTTTTCATTTATTAGCAGCGTAGGCTTTAATGAAACTAAATTACAAGGCATGAATTTTCTCACAGCAATTTCGATCAGTAAAAAAAAAACAACAATCCAGAACAAAGAACATCTCCATACCTCCAGAGAACCTATTGTTGAACCATTCATGTGGTTCCAGAATATAATTCTGCATTTGGGCCCTGTAAGGGAGATGACTGGGGTAGCGATGTCAGCGATGTGACCAAATTCTCCATTCGAGCTGTCTGCAAACAGATACCAGCCTTCTTCAGTACACCTACTCAGAGAGAAAAGTTTTTCTTTATTAAAACAAAAATTTTAATCAAAATTAAATTCTAGTTAAAATGGTAACGCTTCCTTATACAGATATAGCATCTTCTGTCTGGGTATCTGGATGCCTTTTAGTTTATCAGTGTGTAGCTGGAATCCCAAAAAGCCCTTGAAAAGGCAGCTAATATTTTTATATCAGAGATTGGCATAACAAAATACAGTCCTGAAGTCAGCCTTAACCCACAGGGTCTTATATAGGTGAGGGCTGGAGGGCCTCTGGGTGTTGTGCCCCCCTCCCCCACTTTCCTCAGGGAAATCAGAAGATTTAAGCCTGGCTTGAAGTCAAGAAAATCCAAGATACTGAGTGAAATTCTTTCTCCTGAGCTGCTGGGAAAGATGAGGCTGTCTTTGCAGTAAGCATCAGACTCTGAGTGTACAGAAGGACCAGAAGTGCAGTTTTAGTGTTTTGGGTGTCTAAGATTTGGCTCCTGAAAACCTTGCTTTTCAAAATAAAAAATAGCTGTTCACCAAAGACAAGACTCTATTCTTTTCAGTGGAGCTGCAACACACTCAGTACTTCTCAAAAGAAAGAACCTTTACAACGAGGGATTACAAATCTGATGACGGGACCTCACTTTTCAGTTTTCTTGTTTGGCCAAGCTCTGAGCAACTGCTCCATAAAGTTGCACCACTGCGACTGTAAGAAAGCAGTGACCATGCCCAGGAAGCACTGCCAAGAGAAACACGGGGTGCCCAGAGGGTGTTCACAGACTGAAAGTCCTGCTGAATGGGAAGAGTCAGGGTTTCAATGGTACGGATTTCAAGAACATTTTTTTACCAGCCCTCTGTAAGTTTTTATACTTAGAGCAGTCTAAAGGACTAACAGACTTTGGTGCCTGTGGTAAGAACTCAGTTTGATGCAGTCTTTGCTGCAGCAGTCCCACAGTATTAAACAAATATTATAAAAGCTAATTTTTCAATAATTAAGTGAAGTTTCTTTGAAAACTAGTAAAAAAATTGTTTCTTTAAAATGTTATAAAATTTTTCAAAATATCTTCGCTATTTATCTAGACACAATTTACAGATTGTGGTGCATATATTGAACTCAACATGTGCTGATCTGTGTGATAAAATAACTATGAATTTAACACATACAGGTTTATCACTGCAAAGTTACAACAAAACTAATAGGTTACGTTTACTGTATAGAATAATTTACATTCAATAATCACAAAATACTTTAACACATTAATCAAGGACAGTCATGTACTCTGGAAATCAAGGAGAGACTGAATTACACGTATATTCAGTCACTTTAAGAATAGCATGTTCTATCTAATATAGCACATAATAAAGAGTAGGCTAGAAACAGATAAAATTTATCTCTGTACTCACACAGCAATTTCCTCTGAGGATCTGAAGTCCTTTAATTAATTCACTCATCCTTAGAATCACATATGCATTAACTTGTTTCTAACATGACCAGTGACAAATTGATAGACTGCAAACAGCCTGATCTTCCTTTTGCCCGGGGCAAAAAAATTCATAGAGTATCTTCTTATTCTTCCTATAATCTGTGGTTGAGCTTAAGAATATATTTAAATGAAATGAATTTTCCAGCCCTGAAGAAAAGGACTTGGGAGTACTGGTGGATGAGAGGCTCAACAAGAGCTGTCAGTGTGCACTTGCAGCCCAGAAAGCCAATCGTATTCTGGGCTGCATCAAGAGAAGTGTGGCCAGCCGGTCGAGGGAGGTGATTCTCCCCCTCTACTCTGCTCTCGTGAGACCCCATCCGGAGTACTGCGTCCAGTTCTGGAGCCCCTACTACAAGAAAGATATCGATGTGCTGGAACATGTCCAGAAGAGGGCCACGAGGATGACCAGAGGGCTGGAGTACCTCTCCTACAAAGACAGACTGAGAGAGTTGGGGTTGTTCAGTCTGGAGAAGAGAAGGCTCCGAGGAGACCTCATTGTGGCCTACCAGTATCTTAAGGGGGCCTACAAGAAAGCTGGTGAGGGACTTTTTAAAATGTCGGGTAATGGTAGGACTAGGGAGAATGGATTAAAACTAGAGATGGGTCATTTCAGAAAGGACATTAGGAAGAAGTTCTTCACTATNAATCTGAGCACCTGATCTAGTGGGAGGTGTCCCTGCCCGTGGCAGGGGCGTTGGAACTAGATGATCTTTAAGGTCCCTTTCAACCCTGACAATTCTATGGTTCTATGATCTCTTTCTCTTTCTTAATGTTTAAGACTGTTAAATCTTTGCTTCATAGGAGAATTAAAACCTAGCAATAGTCATTGACATGAAACAACCCTTCAAAAATCCATGCAAATCAGTGGCTGGTTCATTGCTTGTTACGCAGAGTACTGCTTCAGCCTCTCCTGGTGTCACACCAGAAAAAAAAAAAAAGGGATTAAAAAGTCAAGTGTTGTAGCCATGAGAAACTACAGAAAATATTTTGGTAGATGAAAATAAAAGACAATTTTGATAATTATAAAACATTTTGGTGCAGAAATCCCGGGCTATTTCCTGCAGCACAGCTAAGTGTAGTTCTAACACTTCCATGGGTCAGAAGTGGGGTGAACACTCTTACTGGTTAATCATCCACAGTTCAATCCTGTAATCATTACACACTTCTCAGAGGTTTCCCAAAACCTTATCTATCATGTAAGAATGAGAGAATCATTGTATTTATAGATATTGGTAAGGATTTATATGTAAAATATCAGCAAATGTCAAAAGGCATGAAAGTAGATTATTCCCATAATTTCTCTTTAGCTGGGAAAGATGATTCTCAGCTCTAAACTATTAATACTTTTTTTTTCTATTTAAAGTGAAGTACCAAAAGATCCCGTAAAATGAAGGAACTTACGCAGGAAAAGATAACATTCTGCGGAGAGTTTCTTACATGTTAATGGGAGAACATGAAGTGCATATGATTCATAATTGAAAAATGAAAACTTTTATATAAAGAAAAATTGGTGATGTGTGGGATGGGTTGCCTATGCACATATTTTTAGGTAGAAATCAAATACATGCAGGAACCTGGTGGTCATAATCAGAGTTAACATTTCTAGTGACACCCATAAAATAGAATTAGCTACTCATCAGAATTGTAATCATCCTTTCTTACAAAAGAAATGCTCAGTAGTTTATAGCAAAATGTTCTCTTTCTAAGCCACATACAAGTAGATATTTTTGAATGAAGAACAATATGTTGTTAAAATACATCTTAAAACATAGGGCAGACCTTAATTTGGTGTAGGTCAGACATTTTACAAGTAAAATCACTGGGAACTGGTGATAAAGCCAAGAGGGACCAAAGTCAGTCTGGTGGGATTCCAGGGGAAGAGTAATGACCTGGGGAAACGGGAATGTTCTCCACAATCTTCTTTTTCTTTTCATTCGAAGTAGATGAGAGAAGTGTCATTGTCCTGTCAATTCAGACATCTTTATAATTACTGCTTGCATTTACATCACCCTGGAGACAGTAGCATTAATACTTGGAAATAAACTGTTGCAGAAAATAAGGAAAAAATAGAGCAAGATATTTGCAGGCCTTAGGGCAATTAGGTAAAAATATTCCCAAAATAAAAAGCAATAAAGCATTTCTGTTAAAACAACTTCTCCTAATAAACTGCATGTACTGTAAGTGGTAATTGAAAACTTTGAAAACTGCATAGTTACAGGTGTTTCAAGCAAGTCTGCATTTGGAATATTCATTTATTTCCCTCTCTTCTGCTGAAAAAGCTGTTATTTCAATGTAGCAATTTTTGGTTTCTTTTTTTCATTGGTGCTGAGTATTCTACCAGAGTCTTGCCTGGTTAAGGTTTGCAAAAACATTTAAAAATTCAGAGTTTACTCTGCTACTGGGTACTCATGCCTTCATGGTCCAAGAGTGTCAGCACAGTATTTACAATAGCATTCAAGAGGGCTGTAAGAAGCAGAATGATAAAGAGCTCTGAAAAGCAACAGCACTCACAGCCCTCATGTTTCCCAGAGTATTCAGTATTATGTCCAGGCCTCTCGGTGAGATTAGTTTGAAAGAGTGGTAGGGTAAAATCGTTACTATGATGAAATTCAAACATCCATCTCTTATTTGGCGTCTTCTGTCAGATATGTCTTTGTCCTGAAGGCAGACTAAAATCACTTCTCTACCTAGGTACTACTGGTCCCATAGAGCATCCTAAGAAGGCAAGCGTCACTGCAAGTTTTTCACCTTTGTTTCGGTGTTTGCTATAACATTACATTTAAAACTAACAAACCAGATTAAAGTGCCCTGTATGATACACTTCACTGGTGGTGGTAGTGGATAGTGATGGTGGCAGTATGCGATCAGAAGAATATTAAGGACGTGTGGGAAAGTAAGGGGAAATGGAAGGATCAGAAGGGGCTGGATAAGTGTGTGTAGAGAGCACTCTTCTTCACCTTCACTCCTACCATTCAGATTTTTACACTTAGGACTACAAGACTGACATACTTGTGAACTATCCATGTTGTTGTTTAAAAGGAAAGCTTTCTTCTACTGTATGTAGCTGATATTAACTTGCACCATGTTTGTTCACAGAGCAAAACGATCTCTCCGTCTTGAATTCTTTAAGCTGCCTGGTATAGCAACCTGTGTGGAATTTACAGGTAGATGTACATTCTATAGAGGGAAGGGTTTGAAGAAAGTAATAAGAAATCATTCTGTTTGCGTATAGTTTACATGCTAGAGTACCTGCACCTTCTATGAATACATCTTTTGTAGCAGAGCCAGTTAACATACATGCAATCATCTGTTCAGTTTGTCAAGCTGTGACTTTTAAAGTAAAAGTTTGCTTAGCCAACCTACGTGTATTTTACAGCAGTAAGTAATACACAGTCAGAAGGTATTCCAAAACTTTCCATTAACCTATGTTATCAGTCTCCCTTACTCTGCTCAGAATTTTTTCTCCTCCTTACCCCTCATCTTTGTTCTTTGAGTGATCTTGAGCCAAGGTAGCAGTTTCTTCATTGTGCGACTAAATCATCTGACCCCTCCTTAAATTCCGTTACTTGCTATTCCACAAAAGTACTGCCCTTCTTTGTTGTTTTTTTTTTTTTTTTTTTTTCTAATTGAGCTAATTGCAAANTTCCCTTCTTTTTTTTTTTTTTTTTTTTTTTTTTTCCAAATGAGACCTCAAGGAGATGACGGTAACAAGTATAAAACAAGATATTGTTCAACACGTGTAAGACTGAATAACTCTGGCTTTCAACATAGATCTCATTTAAGTGCTGAAATTCAGCAGAATACATGCAGGCTCCCCTGCCAGTAGCTGCAAGATGTCAGGCTCATTTGGAAAATTATCCCATGGAAAACCTCTTAGTTGGAAACTACAATATGTGTCATTAAGATCTTGATATTTACCCTTTGAAAATAATTAATTTTACCTCTATACTGCAAGCATTCCCTATATAGAAACATTCCTGTGCCAGTGTAATAATCCTAATTAATTTCAGAGGGAAATTCACAACATTTTAATGGATATAAAAATTCAACATAAGCAACTGAGCTACATTTCCATACTTGACTTTGTTAATATCTTAATATTTTAACTATCTTTTAAAATGTAGTTAGCAGAGAATGGGCGTACAGAAAAGAATCTTCACTGTATTTCCCCCTTCAAAGCATTCAGGTGAACACAGGGAACTGAATATACTAAATGGGAATTAGTATTGAGGGAAAGCTTAAGTGTTAAAAAAAAAGTTGGAGGCCTGTCCAAAAAATTACACCCAGTTTAAATCTGCTAGTGTTATCAAGTATTCTCATGCTGTGAATTACTCATTTCACAGTGGTAATTGTCTATTGTTAGAATGTCTGAAAGTGGATCAAAAATTTATCAGCTAAACTTTCCTGTACAGAAAGTTCAAGCTCTGATTTAATTAATTGTNGCTCTGATTTAATTAATTGTTGGACATCTCTCAATTTTTAAAGTGTTAATTAATCTACGTCTCTTCTACAAATTGTTTGAGAATCACTGATTAAGCACTTAAATTGACTTATAAAATACCCTTTACTCTTTGTTTTTCATTTAGTGGGAAAACTAAATCTGGTTAGAAAACAAACAACTCCATTTCATTAAAGGGTTCTGATTTCCTTCCAAATCTCAGCAATAATGAGAAAAACAAACAAGCAAAAAAGGAAAACCAGAGAAGGAAATTTCAGTTTCCTTAGAGGGATAAGCATCCCAATGATCAGCACACCACATTAAAATTTGAAATTCAAAACGCAGCAGCTCCCACATTCCTTTCCATTTTCCTGGGTATATGTGTCCATAAATACTGTGCAGCATCTATATAGCAAATCAGAGTCCCATAGACACGTTGGACCTCTTGCGCATTTAAAGCATTATTCTTCAGCTCCCCAACACCATCTGTCCAGGATCTGCCAAGTCAGTGGTCTTTCTGTACAGGACCTCTCTCTACAGAGAAAAACCCCAACCAGTGGTCAAAAACCCAGTATGGTACTAGATGACCTCCAAAATAAGCGTTGTCTTGACAAAAGGGGAAGAATTGTGGGATACTAGACATATCAGGAAATTGTGGGCCATCAAAGCTCAGGTTCATGGTTTGAGTCAGACAAGACAGCAGCTTCAGTTTGCGTTTATCACATCCCATGCATTCTTTTTCAGGGTAGTGGTGCTGGGGGAGCTCTGTCTCTATCTATTCCCTTTCTTCCAAGAACATAGGTAACCATCTGACAAAAGTTTTGCCAAAGTTAACATATTTTCAGAATTTTAGGTTTAGATAAGCTAAGATTTCCTAGTTAGAAAACTTTTCATCAAAAGATTTCTGTGAATTTTTTTTAGATTATTGTTTCATTAGCTGAGAGAGAGTTAAATTCTCACCTTTTTCTTCCTAACAACCATATTTATGAGAAAAGATTTATATTGGTGTTATTTTTGTCTCGTACTGTGTCATCAGATTATAGTATTGGTATTTCAATGCCCTATATATTTGACACAAGATGGTTGTAAACTGTAATACTTTGACCTTTCCGTCACACTAGCTTCATTTTACATTGAATCCTATTATTTCTTGTTTATAGTGTCAGAAAACAGATGATACGAAAGTTCTGCTAAGAAATTTAAGGACGTATAGAACCAAAAGTCCATATTAAAAATCTTTTAAAAAGATGCTAACCTTTCATATTTTCCAGCGTTGGCAACAAAGCTTGCAATAGACATATAAAGCATCCCAAAGTCATTATTATTACGGTATTCCTAAGGAAACAGGCAAAAATACAAGGAAGGCTTAATCTTTGTCTTTGTATGTGTCCGTATAGAGTCCAATGTAACTACAATATATTAACTGTAAAATGGGAAAGCCATGCACACATTGTCGCTATAGCACTGTTTACTTGAAATTTGGCTTTAAGGTGGGAAACTGCTGAAAGGTGGGTAGAAGTTCTAGAGAAATATGACAAAGTATTATAGAAATATACTGAAAGAGTAAGCTTTCTGTAAAAAAAAGAAAAAAAAAAGCAATACCCTAACAGTTCCCACAACACTGACTGCATCAGTCTGTAAAAATCACAACAAGATGGTGAAAAATTTCAGAAGTGAAAAAGACCTTAATATTCAAGCACTCATTCAAGAAGAAATTTATCACCTCCTTTACACTTTGGGTAACAGCTACTCGATGCGTTGACTATTATGCCCATTATTTCAGCCAGAAAGTGACACATGATGTAGGAAGGAAAGGGCAGTCTGTGAACAATGCCCAAGGTTTTACTCAAGATGTATAATGACCGTGAATCTGAAAGAAATGCAGCAGAGCACGCTTCTCTAGGCAGCATGAGAAGACTTACAAGGAGAAAGACGGAGAATGAGAAAAAAATACCTTGTTTCTTTAGTATCTGTATATGCTAGATATTCAGTCTCTGCACCAGAAATAGGTTTACTACTTATCCTTCTGTAGGTAATATAGGATAGCCTGTTATAGAGATGGACAGATATATGAACAGATCTTTTACAGCCCCTGTCTCGCAGTGATTCACACATAACATATTCATTGGCTTCAAAACGGTTCTTTCCTTGAATAAAGGATTGCAGCTGTGAGGATATTATTGCAGAAAAAGAATCTATATGCAAAAGTAAAATGTCATAAAATGTGTAACTTTCAGTAATCTTAAAGGACAATAAGAACTCCAATAACCTAATTAATTCTACTATATATCAGAGAAAGATTTTCTCCACTGAACACTTCTAACCACTTAACTATTAATAGGTTTTAAATAGTCAGTAACTCAAATCTGTATTTAACAACTAGAAAGAAAAACACAAAGGAAGTTTTGTTTCTTCAATTAAATTTAATCATTTCTGTAAATATTTCAAAAAAATTAAAAAGGAATTGAAAGCAAACAGTGATCAGGAATGCACGTCTTCACTTACAGCGGTATGTGAAAAATTTAATTTCAAAAGTGGTAATGCCAAAAAGAATGTTCTTTTATTGTGATTTGAAACATATTTTTTTAGCTAGTAACCTCCCATTTCCATTAACATTTAACATTAACGTGTAATAAACTCAGAATCAAAAAAGTAATGCGATTATCATGCCATAACAAAGTAGATGTAAATTTTTTGGAATACTGCTTTGAGAAAGGATATAATAGAGCAATTTCCTATTACAGAAGCCATCCTCTAGCTGTGTTTGCCGACAACTAACTGTAAATTGCTGGATGCCAACAGACCTAGTTCTTTGCACAGTGCTAGAGATAAATTTTTCTGCCTTGAGCATCTAAACTTTGGCACACAAATACAGGATTGAGCTTCAACGGATAATTCAAACTGAGCAAAACCAAAGGTGCTTAACACACTAAAGCACTAGTGACATCCTCAGTTATGTAACTGGACACTGAGATTAGAAAGGTGCTCCAAAGAAAATCACCACAAATGTGAGAAGGAACTCTTGCACTAAATCAAAGTGTGTTATACTTATTATCACACTCTAAGAGTCAAAATTCCCAAAGAAACTTGCTATCTTTGACCATGATACATGCGTAACACGTAAAGCTTTGTGTACAACTTTGATGCCTTGTTTTACATAACAGATATGAATTCCAGGAAAAAAAATGTGCCGGTAAATTTCACTCACACACAATTATTAAATTCTTCACAGTTTAATCTGTTTTCGTTATGAGATCAATCCCATCCTCTGGTGTCCTAGTATACAGAGCTAAGAACTACTTTGCTTTCATTCTCTTTCTTCATACAAAATCAGGTTTGAATTACGGTTACTTGAAATGGAATGGTTATTTGACACCAACCTGCAAATAATTTCTGACCATTACCTTACTCTTTAAAGTAACCAGTATTTTACGACTACATATTTAAGTTGGACACACAAGTAATTTGAACACTTTACCTCCCTAAATGGAGGGTGCAAAACTTAGAATTTCTTTTTCAGCACTTTTCAACCCAAAATGTTTTTTTCTAAAAAAGAATAATTATATTTGCTTCAGTTTCATTAAACACACAGTACAGGGATTCCCCTTACAAAAATATGAAATGTACAGTCTTTTTTGTTTAGTTTTTAATGAACATATTGCTTCAGGTGATACTGTGTATTCTTTATGTTACTGTGATAGATGTGTGCACTTCCAGATTATTTTTCCACACACATTCGTCTGAGCTTTGCCACTAACGACATAAGCAGACACTAACAAGTGGACTGTGATAAAGTCAAAAGATTATATTAACCTGAAGTCTGATAAGACTCCAGATTTCATTACTGAAGACGGCTCATTTCTTATAAGTACTCGTGGGGTCACCTGATATTCAAAGTTGAATTTATGGTCCCAGTTCTAAAGGGACGAGAGGAGGGTGGAGAAACCTTATGCACAATGTTACAGTAGGATTCTTCTCAGACTGTACTGCAACCACACCTAATCTTCCCTTTTT
>VYZM01023758.1:20908-171700 GCA_013398915.1 Dromas ardeola
AAAGTATGTGAATTAATAATTATATAAACATATAAAAATTTGTTGTTCATTTTTACCTTATTTCTGCAGATGCCCTCAAATCTTTATTCTGATGAAATCTACACCTGTTCAACTCAAGAATCACAAGAATTGCACGTATAGAAGCATAATACCCATCAGAGCCTGTGGTAGACAGATAGACTCTAACATGCTAAATAAACTCTTTACAAGGCTGAAGTATCCCCTTCCTTTCACTTTCCATTGCCTACGGTACTTTCAATTCTATAGTACTTTATTTCCATTGTCCAAGAATAATTCGATCATATTCTTCGCGACAGCTGTGGAGCCTACGAGGTTTAATGCTGTGTGTTTACTTCACTTTGACTACAGTTCTTAAGCAAGACCAATAGATATACACACACATTTGTCTAAAGTACATAATACTATTGAGAACAGATCTATGGAGCGTAAAAGCATTACATAAAGCCCATACTTTTCCTCCATTTCTACATAACTGTAACTAACTATAGTACTCTCAGGTATCATTTATACTCTCCATATCTAAAAGGCTCATTTAAGTGCACTGTCATTAATTTCAGTGTCTTCAAGCAATTCCTGCTTAAGGAACAGTAGTCAGCACGGCCTGAACAGAATGAGACAGCAAGTTCAACAAAAATATATGGCAGTGAAATATGTCAAACTCTTCAGACACGCATCCATATAAAATGAAAAATACAGAATTGGCATATTGAAGCATTTCTTGTGGCGTATTGCAATGAGACTTGGTTTGTGCTTTCAGGAAGGTGTTTCTTCTTAAGAACTTTTTTTTATCCATTTGATTGTAATAATTCAAACAGCTTTTTGTTAATGTCCATCAGTCCTTTAAAAATCATTCCATACACTATAAACATATTTAAGCTGCTTTGGGGATTGTCTCTACAAAGTAGACATTCTGATTACATGATAAAAACTTAGAGATTTATTTTTAAAGAAATTCATACGGTAAATCCATTGCTCTATGTGTGCTGTTAATTAATATATCACTTGCTAAAAGTGCAAGAGAAGCAGAAATCTCCTCTTCAAGAGTTTTGATAAAGAAATTTAAAGCAGAAAGCACATCTAAACTGTCCAGAGTATATTCTGGACGTATATAGGCTTTACAGATGAAACCAGAATTTTATAAACTAATCTTAATTACTTGTTGTAGATTCATCTGGCTAAGCAGACTTCATTGGAGATCAGACTGGAAAATTGGTGCACATTAACATAAAATCAGTGCTTTAGATTATTTAGGGATATAGTGTAATAACAGCAGAGTAGAGATAAGTGAGGTGTAACCACCCAAGTCCTTGCTTAGCACGCCAGGACAATTTTGTGCACCATACTGAGTGCCACACTCCCATATTATGGCAATCGGAACCACTGGTAGCTAACATTGGGCTGGAGCAGGCGTATCCCCATCAGCTCAAATCACACCTGAACTGCAGCGCTGACACACAGGTTGTTTTCAGGGGAAAGTGCACATTACTGAATGAACCACAAATCTGATGAAGTACATTGAATCCCATTTCCTTCTCTCACTAGCTGAGCAGAACAACATTTTGGAAGTAACAACAACTGTTAAAAAGACATTAGATTTCTTGCTCAGAAAAGACCTGATCACTGCACACTCCTGTATCGTGCATTTGCAAATCTCTAAATCCTTTGAGCTGTAGGCATATCTTTTAAAACCGCACAGATGTGTCTTTAGACCTACATAAAGTGCTGGGTCCCTTAAAAGCAAAAACTGTAACATTGGTTTGAGGCTACTTTAAAATAGCAGAAGGCTAAAATTACAGAACAGCTGATACCAAAAACTAAAGCCTAATAAACTTAACTGCAAACAAATAAGCCTTTATAGTTGAACAGGAGTGCACCGATTAGTATGTTATTAACTGGTCTAATCCCTTTTTCTTTCTTTTTTTTCTTTGTTCTGTCAGCATCATTGTTCTCAGACAATCTCTGTTCAAACTCTCTCAAGATTTACCAATGGCATTTAAAAGTATTTGCAGCATACCAACCAACACACAAAGCAAATGGCATCAAAGATGAAAAATTCCATGTTTTGATCGTAACACAACAGTAAGTGACTGTTAGTTGGATTTTCTCCATTGGAGATTTTTAGTCGGATGGCTTCTAACTGACACAGGACTGAGATTAATTCATGGTGTTTCCATGGCTCATCTGAACCTGCCACATCTCATTAGCATTCTGTCATATCTCTGTAAATTCTCTGAGGTTGAAGGCAAAAGGAAACAAGAAGAATGAGTTCCTTTTCAAATAACCAAGCTTGAGGTGAAAAAGCCACCAAAATTTCTAGTCACAATGGGCATTAGTTTTAATCAGCAATTTTCTGCATTACGGCTTAGTATAAAATTATGTGCTACTGTAGAAAACTCTTCAGTAACTATATTTTTAATAGCATCAAATGTCTAATATCTATGGTCTTGTTTTTTGCCTTATCATTCACCCTGGATATTTACTATCGTGCACAGTAAAGCATTTGATTACCTCTGATGCTTTGTTAATACTTTAATGAAGCACTAACGCAAATTAGTCCATATTTCACAACGACTTAGAGAACAAGCATATATTAAGCTGCGCCTTGTTCAAAAATGCTGCAGAGGAAAACGTGTTTTCTGAACCTTGATTATTTTAATTCTTATTCTCTCTGAAAAATTCCTAACTAAACAAAAAGAAATCTAGAATAAATTGTCACAGAAATTTTTAATTTTTTGTGAATGACCTAGTCAAGACTTTCAACAAGTCCTTAATTATTCGTAGTAATACAAATACAATAATAAATATAAAAATAGTAATACATTACTTAGATCTTCCTGGGTATATAGAAAGACTAAATTTCTGTTTTTAGCAAAATATTTTGCTGAATCATTTTTATAAGAAAATATGTGTTTTAAATAGCTGCTGGGCTAACTGTAAGCTTCTTCCTGTAACTTCTGCGTAGCAAGTCACTCTAGAGAAGATATTGTCTCCATGTGAGAGTACGTGCACTTTGGAGACACGTGTAGGATAATCCCAGTGAAGAAATCATCTTCCAGCCAGAATGAGATATCTGCATATAGTACACAAGTGTTTCAAGGTCTATGTCTAAACATCGCATGGACAAAGCTATCCCAATATAGGAAAAGGATATCAAAAGGTTTGGTTTTGAATATAAAGCACTCCTTGAACCAAGAAGGTGGCTGGAATGAAGAATGAAGTACTGGCATGAAGTATCGGGAGGACCGAGAGCTCCAGCTGTCTTTTTGGTAGCATAAAAGGCAGCTACTGCAGTGACTGGAGGAGGGGTGTCCTTGGCTCCTCTCATCCTCCCATTCGCAACTCTACAGTTTGCCTTTGACTTCCAACTTTGCACCCTTCCACGTAGGTGCTAGGAGGCTGCTGCAGCAATGATTTTCCCTTTGTTGTTCTTACGGGTTGTTTCATGCCTTTGAACCTCACAAACCCTGACACAGTTCAACCCTGATGAAGACAATGTAGCTGCTACGGAAAAAGAGTTATAAGAGGGAAATATGCTGTACTGGAGAGTATCCTCATCTGTGAAACACACTGTTGCTTCTCTTCCTGTCTGGCCACTGGAGACAGTTTTCCCTCTATCTCCTTTGTTTTTTTACTAAGAGAAAATCTTACCTTTCAAGTCAATGTATCCAGCTATGGGTGCTCCAAGTAAAGCTTTGGGCATATAAGGCTGTCTCAACATTCCTTGCACAACACTTTCCAGGTCGTAGTTGATCAGGTCTCTGACTATTTCACACAAGCTATTCCTTAACTGGATTTAACTATTTTGGAGACTACCTAGTAGTTACCATGTACTCACAAATGCAATGCTCCTTTTATTATCTCTTCTCTGTCAGGCCCAATGGTATAGATTAAGGATGATTTGTACATGCAATATAATATAAATGGGTTTCGGTTTTGGTTATATCAGCTAAGTGAAATGCAGTCAGAAAAAAAGTAGTTAAATTCAGCATTCTCCTTTCCAACGTTTCACAAGCAGTGTCCTGTGGGATTACAATTTTTTTCACCTACTTTGAAGTCCTTAGACTCTCAATTTAAAAACAGTTCTTGACTGCTGAAAAATTGCTGGGCTTAAGTAAATTACTTAAAGCCTTTAATTTTTCCTACTTTTTCCTGTGCTAATGTCTGATAATGATTGAAAAGCAGACACAAAAGCAAGACAGATGTGTTAAATGTATGGTTATCGAGGGAGCTATTTACACAGCAATAATTACTATGTGAGCTCAGATTTTTAGTTCCAAATCCTTTTTTGTTTTGATTCATTAGTTTTGATGACAGATTTGGATATGAATTATCATTTCAATTAAGTGCCTACAAAGTTTTCAAATAACAGTTGTACCCAAATATCATTAATAATGTCAAATAATTTGCTACATCACTAACCAGTTTCTCTAAAATGGAAATAAATTTATGGAGTTACCCATTTGCTGGTGTCTATTCTATACAGTTGTTTAAGCCTACACAAATTGATACTTTCATCATTATAGCATTTAGAAACCTAACTGCAATAGAGAATTACCGTTTGTTAAGTGTAGAAACATGCCATAAGAGCTCTACATTCATATACGCATAATGGTCTTGTCAGTGCGCGATGCCAATGCCGCATAGTTCTTTGCAAAACACATGCCAGGCTTTCTCCAGCTCAAGCCAAGGACTGTCAGGCTGCCATAGCAGACTCCCATGATGGCTTCTGTTACTCCAGCCTTGGGCTTATATACACACACACAAGCTGCTCTTTCCTCCATTTCTGAAGTCATTAATTTCACTTAATTAATGTAATTACAGCTTCAAAGACTCACACCTCCACCTTACAATTCATCATCCTGCATGTAGCTAGCCCAAATACATATTCTGTGGGAAGCAGATGGTTTGAATCTCCAACTATTCACAGGTATTTCTGCTGAAAGAACTCTTTGTAAACTGCACTGTCACCTGCTCTTGCATCAGGATAATCCTGCATGTTTTATTTTAATTAGCAAACACGCAGAATTACAGTATTACAGCTCCTCTCATCTAACTCCATGGAAATGTGGAGAAAATGGATGAGAAAATAAACCAAAACATTGCAGGGTTTTAATTCAACAAAACTGCTGCTCTGCATCTCCTGCTGTAATTTGGAAGCACCACGATCCTGTTCTCTTCTACAGGCCAATAAACAAAGGGAACGGGGAAACAGTACAACCAAATTACATCTCATGTGAAACATCACAACAGCAATACATTTCAGTGTTGCCTGAAAACTGCAATCTCTATGGATCGTTTACTTTCTTTTTTCATCAGTCCTTTTCAATATACTGCTAGTTGCATTAAACCCTGAAAATATGTTGGAAAACAGTAATGCACTTTCAGGTATCGCTGTGCCAATGCAAAATCTGTAGTGGAAAGGTTGTGAGAGGATTTACTAGGTACACATACAGTGCTGGTATCGGCTAATATAGAACAATTAAATAGCAGTCAAAGAAAGATTTGACAACCAATTTAACATAAATAGTTTCTCTTTTTTATGTTATATACTTCCCATATATGTTGTAGAGACCTTGAAACAATTCGGTAGCACTGTAATTCTTTTTTGCTATTATTAAACGAGGATTTTTTTGTGGGCTGTTTTTATGTTGGTTTTTTTTTTTTTTCGTAAAATATGCAGTGATTTTAATGAAGTACATAGTGAAACTAACACATTGAGCTGATTCTTTTATAGTGATATAGATAATCTCAAGCTGATTAAACGCAATACAATCTCATTTTAAACTAGTAGCAATATAGCAAAGAGTTTGTTGGAGTGGTTTTAATTTAAAGTCAATTTTTGCACTCTGTGGACTATTGTCACAGAAAGTAAACATGCCTGTCGCTAGAACTAGGCAAGTATTTTTATGTTCAGAAGAATGGTGCCATACAGAAATTTCCTTATTAGATGAACTGAAGTTGTATGACATTGAAACTTGTTTATACTTAATACATTTGCTAGTCACCTGTAGGGATTTGTTTTAATAAATCTTAACTGTTATTTTTAACTGAAATATAAATGGCATTAATGCATTTTTAAAATTACATTCCTTACTTTTTTGAGAAAAAAAAAACAACAGGAAAACCCAAATCTCCGTGGGAAAAAGCTGATTTTTGCACCTTGAGACAAATCAAGGAATGTCTTTCGGAGGAGTTAGTAACTATCATAAGCAATCTACCTGGAATCCAAAACTAATTTAGAAATCTTAACTGAGAGAACAGAAATATTTTTTATTTTGCTATGAAGCTATATCTTTCATCAGAAAAAATGGTAAAACATCAACTAAACTGAATTTAACTCTAGTTAGTCGTTTTGAACTGCATTAGTTAATTATTAAATAACAGCAGAATCCAATGGGTCAACAAGACCCATTGTTGGGGTAACTTGTACTGCTCATCCTCGGGCAAAACTGCTGGGATAACAGCAGCTAGTAAGGTAGAAAAGTGAGCGTACACTGGCTGTGTGAATAAAGACTGTCTGAGAAGGCATTTGCCCAAAACTGATCAAGATGATGACCACCATCAACTAAATTAAACAGTAGCCAGTGAATTGCAAAGGCAGCTTTCAAACAAAGGAGAAGTTAGCTTGAAACGAATGATAAAAGTAGGGTGAAAATTTGTAATAGTGGGGAGAGATTATGGAGTGGAAAGAGCAGCAGCCAAAACCTGTTTTTGACATGCCAGAGGCCATCTTGCTGATGCCACGACCACTTCAGAGACCAGACAGAATATTGTCCCCACTGGATGCTGCAAACAGCCTGCATCCAGATGGTGGTCTGACAGGGATGCTACAAGGAGGGTTGATTTCTCATGGAATATGTATTAACAGATTATAGGCAGCCATGTCTCCAAACTGTTTTATCATAAGGGGGAAACATGCTTGTACTCCACATGTCCTCTGGGAGAGGGAGCGTACACATGTTTCTCTGGATGGGGAGGCAGCGAAACTTTTGGGAATTACTATTAGAAGATGGTTTAGAAACTTGTATCTGTTTATTAACATTTTGTACTTTGATTCATCTGTTGTATTGATGCTGTTGATCCGCTTATCTACTTCACTGATTGTCAGTTAATTACATGCCATTAATAAATCAGTAAACTGCTTCAATACTGTGAACTGAGCAGTCTTTCCTCCTGACAATCCATATGCGGCTAAACTCACACAGTCCAAGAAAGATTCAAGTATCTGAAAAATTGTACTCACGTAGTATGATCAATTAATGGGCAGTGCTTTTCTTGCTCAGGGTAGAGATTTGCCCCTCTTCCAAGTTCCCACTTGAACACGTTTGTGATATGGGTGGAATAATTTCCTGACATCTGTTCCAAGGCTGGTTGATACCATCCACACTGGTTTTTATCCTCAAAGTCGCAGACTTCCATAACTTTAGAGATGAACAGTGAATACTTCAGGTTTATATAAAAATCGGAAATCACTAATTGATGTTTTGATAAAGCAAACAATATGGCAATAAAAAAGATTCAATTTATAGTATCCACGAATACTTATACAGTACTAACATGTACAGTTTTTCCTCTATAAATAAAATATCAATTATATTTTCTATGTTGTTTTCTATTAGGTAGATTCTAATTTTGTGAATATACCAATTCTTTTGCACCTCAATATCTACCTTCATATGTGTTCTGACCAGCTTTCATGCCATTCAAATAATCCGTTGTTTAATATACATTGAAATGCATGTAAAATTCATCAGCTATGAATCTGCCAGCTGCTGCATGGTTCTTTCTTCAGTCCTGATGACATTAAAAACTCATTGCACGTTGTGTACAAAGTCCATGACCAAAACTCTAAAAATCCAAATCAATATTTAAAGCAGTCACTACAATACCTGAAAGCCACATAACAATGCAGCTATTTGGTATTTGTGACAAATACTGAATTGTTATCTTATCAAATAAATATGCAGCTGCCTGTGCCTCAGTTTTTGATTCCTGAGCAACTAGATGAGAAAAGTGAGCTTACTGCTGTCCCTCCATCACAATGCATCCCCCTGTAAGAATATTTAGGGGAAAGAAACCCACTTATTTTCCATTTTTGCTATGAATATTTATTCTCCTGTATATCTTCCTGAATATTTTGCAGAAACTTTGTCTAGGTGATCCAAGGTGAGTCTTGTCACTCTCCAGAACTTTGAAACAGATTATTATACTCAAATCTAAGTGATTGCTGTGAGAATTGTGCAGGAAAACAAGAATTTATTTTAACCCATGAAGTTCAAATACTGGTGTAGCTGAGGTAACTTCTATATCAAGAAATCATAGTGCGTTAAGAGAATATGCCTGATGCTTCCTTCCTTGGAGCCTAAAAATGGCAGACTAAGGAGGGAGTGAGTTTTGATTAATTGCTTGTATATCTCCAGTAAGGGAGTGAACCACAGCCAGTGCGATCTCATGGGTTACCCATATACGTTTGTGACGTTTCCTGAGAATGATGAGTGGCATAGTATTAAGTGTTTATTCCCCCTTTTTAATGTGTTTCATAAACATTATGTTTCAAATGCCTCTGAGAGAAATAACACCTTCCTGAGAACATATTTCTGCCCTCAGTCAGGACATGCTTAACTCCTATTCCAGCACTGTCATTCGAGTGATAAATTGCCATCATTGCGGTAGTGATGGGAGACTTCAGACAGAGCAAATATGTAAAAGTGTATTCTCCACAATATTTACCTCTCTCAGAAGGAAAACATGTTTTGTAAGATAATGTAAATTTCTGAGGGGAAAAAAAAAATTCTATCCAAAGGACTCCACATTTATTTTTCAGGGCAGAATTTCAATGGTTGGTGTTTTTTCACGTTATAGGAAATTACTCAGTGATATTTATATATCAGATTCATTTCTTCCAGAGTTATTCCCACATAAGAAATAGGCAGAGGGAGTCTAACGTTACTTTTCCTCATTGAACCCTGAGCGAGGCGATTGACTTCTCTCCACAATGTATAGGGAATGCAGAGTTTTGATCTTCAGTAAGAATAGTTCAGCTTGCAAAGCTGATGAGGTCACTGTCTCTAGATGTCTGTCCCCCTTATTAACCAGCTTTGGTACAGCAGTATTTTCAAGTACTGTGCTTTAAGACAAAACAAAGTCATCGACAATTTCTTCTAAAATGCTAAGGTGTCAACTGCTGCAACTCAGGAGCAAACAACAAATGTCTTAGACCTCTACAGACAATATGTGGTGACCCTGTCCATTGTCCCAGTTCCAGTGCTCCCATCTGACCATCAGAGCTCTAGGAATTTACAGGCTGGAACTCCCGTGTGGAGTAGGCTGAATTTCACAACCATTGTTGCTGATGAAAATACTTTGTATTAAAAAACCCCCAATCCCCATATTCATTGAAGTAGGTAAGAAGTGGACCCAAGTCTCCTAGATGTGTACCCCAAACATGAGACTATAAAGTTATTCTCTCTTCCAGTGTGGACTGGAAAACATTTGAAAAATTTAAATATGTCATAGGTCATTTAATCTAAGAAGCTATTGTCACTTAAAAAAAAGGTTGTCATGTATAGCTACCAATCATTGGGACTGGAAGGATTCGACGGATTCCTTCCCTCCCACCCCCCATTTCAGCAGTAAGCTGAATTGGAATGCCAAGTCTGAATCAGTCCATTAAAAGCCAGAAAGCACATAAGATCTCAGATTCACACATTAAGAGCAAAATATTATTATTTTTTCTGGGGAAAATCACATTAAAAATAACATCTAGGTGCTGATACCAAATTGCAAAGGTAAATACAGAGCAGTTAAAGCAATGTGTTTAACAACCACAAACCAATAAGATAGCAAAGTACAAGATTTAGTACACTCACCACAAGCTAATTCATCGGATTTATCAGAGCAGTCAGGTCTAAAATCACACTTCTGAATCATCTGGATGCAATGGCCAGAGGCTCTACAGACAAACTCCTCCTCTGTGCAGTTGTTCATGGGGAGTGTGGCAGGAACTGAAGTTCCTGAAGTAGTTGTAGAGATTGTTGGCAAGTTTCCTTTGAAAAGCGAACCAACAAAATGTTGAGTGATGGGACTAAGATGCCCTAGTTTTGTAATGATTTCCCCCCTTGCTACTCCCACCCTTTGTCAAGGATATAGCTTTACTGCAAACATGCCTGAGTGGCCAAGCTGAATGACTTAAATTCTGCCCAGTAGGAATGAAATTGAACATTTCCTCAGTGGAAAGCACTAGGTTGGTCATGTTAGCCAACCACCATTCATACAATCCCCAACACCTGCAGGAATTTATTTACACCTCTTACCTGTCTTTCAAATTTGGATTAAGTCAGTGAGTCATTTCAAAAAGCTAATACCATGGAGACTGACAGAACGATCACAAACGCTTAATCTCCCTGTGAACCAAGGCTAACAGATCATTCCGATGATAATGGCTTTTTTTTAAACATGTCGATTACTGCAACTGGCTGTGGAAATTACTATGTAATCTTCTTACCTTGTAATTTCATCACTGAAAAAAATATTTTTTTCTCATTAGAAAAATTATTTTGAGGCCGTCATCTTGTTCCACCACTTCTTTTATGTTTCATTCAAACTCATTACCACTTCTTTCAAACCAATTGTGTTTGCCTTTCCCCCATTTCTTTACGATGAACCTTTCTTCAGGCTTAGTCTCATTTCTTGAAAACCTTTACTATTATCGTCCATAAAAGGAATTTTCATTATATAACTCCTTTAAATTTAATTATTAATGAAATTATTAGCTGTAGTGCACAATGCACCTGAGCAATACACCTGAGTTAATTAAAAAGTACACGTGAAGACTTTTTATATAAAATGTGTCTGGGACAGCAAGGAAATTTTTTTTCCCTTGAGGCCTGGGGCGCTAAGACTGATAATAAATTCCCCATGAGCAGGAGCTATTTCTCTTTCATAAGGTAGAAAGCACATCTATGACATTTAATGAATTATACTCCAATCAAATGAATGATACTTCCATAATATCCTAAGACTCAAACAAAAGACTTAGGGGAAGGAACCTTTTGAAGAAATAATTGCGTGATATAATAAATGTATGTACAGCTCATAATAGTAGCAAGGACCTTATTGATCAGAAATTCTTCATTATAAATGCCACATTCAAGTCTCTTCTCCTAATCCACTGCAACAGGAGAAAAAGTACTATAACCTTCATGACACCTGAAAGGAAAGGAGATTCAGCTCCTTTCTCTCTTTTGAAATGGTTTATTTTCTATAATTTATGAAATACCATTTTGTCCAGAGTAAGCATCATTGAACAGCCATTAGTTAGGACATTCAAATGATGCATCACAGCAGTATGCTCAAGTTTTGACATCTTTAATATTACTTATGAGGGACTTTAACATCAAGCCATCAAGCCCATATCTCCCTGGTCAGTATTTGGTTATTTGAAGTGGAACAAGAGCAACTGGACAGCTAGTGCTTAATTCTAGGGTTCAGGGAAGTGGGAGCCCCACTTTTTTTCACTGATCCAACTTGCATTAAATGTGGTGAAATATGCCATAGCTATTGACTATTTTGCAGATTATTCCCACAGTCTCTTTGGCTCCTTTTTGGTTGTTGGGATTGTTTATGGTGTGAAGGAAGTAAAATAGAGGCAGGACCCTGAAATGTCTCAAAAATTACTTCCAAAACTAAAAGCGTTTTTAAAAATGTACAGAACACAAAAACTGTTTCCTATTCAGCTCTGTCTACCATTATACCTGAGTATTTTTGTTTTACCTTTCCACAAAAAATAAACTTTTTTTTCTTATTTATGAACTTTTAAACACTGACCCTCTGTATTTCTTGTTTACTTGTAAAACTTTTTTTTCATACCTCATTTGTAAACATGTAGGGATTTTTTTATTAGCTTTTCTTCCTTGAATAAAAGGCATTGTACATTAGCTGAGTATTTACAAAAAACTTTGTATTCAAAATTTTATAATGAATGTTGTACACTGTACAAACTTGGTAAAATGCGAGATAATTATCTGCAGAAGAAACATGCCATATGCACTTGATATTCCTAGTAGACCTAATTATATCTACAAGAAATTTTTGGAGTAGCAGAATAAAATGCATCTGCACCAGGGTTTTCTAGAGTTAGTACTAGGATGCTAATTTTAAGGCACTGTTCTAAGATATTTGCTGTTCTGCAGCCCTATTATGACTGTATATCAACTGTCACACCATATATAACACTGTAATGCCTGCTGCAGCTAACACTAGTCCTCTTAAAATCCCTCCTGTGATGAAATGACAAGTCTGGAATCCGTGTCTTGAAGTGCATGTATTTTGGGACATGATATGTTACAATTCTGTAGGCATTGTACTGCCCTAGGTAGCAATGACTTCTGAGGACAGGCTGTTCTATCATCTGAACTGTTTGTGCGCTGTAACGTGAGAGCAATTGGCACAGTAAAAACATTGAGAATTATTGACATCTACCTGGACTTGTGCAAGACTTGACACTGTCCCACAAAACATCCTTGTCTCTAAATTGGAGACACATGGATTTGATGGATAGATCACTTGGCGGATAAGGAATTGGCTGTATGGCTGAACCCTAATTGTTGTGGTCAACGGCTTGATGTCCAAGTGGCGAGCAGTGGTGAGTGTTGTTCCTCAGGGGTCAGTACCGGGACTGGTACTATTTAACATCTTGGCAACATGGACGGTGGGATTGAGTGCACCCTCAACAAGTCTGCCAATGACACGAAGCTGTGTGGCACAGTCGACACACTGGAGGGAAGGGATGCCACCAGAGGGACCTGAACAGGCTTCAGAAGTGGGCCCATGCAAATCTCATGAAGTTCAACCAGGCAAGTGCAAGGTTCAGCATGTGGGTTGGGGCAATCCCAAGCACAAATACAGGCTGGGTGGAGAATGGATTGAGAGCAGCCCTGAGGAGAAGGGCTTCGGGGTTTTGATTGATGAGAAGCTCAACATGAGCTAGCAATGTGCTCTTGCAGTCTGGAAAGCTGCATCAAAAGAAGCACGGCCAGCAGGTTAAGGGAGGTGATTCTGCCCCTCTACTCTTCTCTCATGAGACCCCACCTGGAGTACTGCATCCAGCTCTGAGGCCCCCAATATAAGAAGGACACGGACCAGAGGGCTGGAGCACCTCTCCTATGAAGACAGGCTGAAAGGGTTGGGGTTGTTCAGCCTGGGGAAGAGAAGGCTCCAGGGAGCCCTTATGGCATCCTTCCAGTACTTAAAGGGGGCCTACAGAAAAGGTGGAGAGGGACTCTATCAGGGCCTGTAGTGATAGGACGAGGGGTAATGGTTTTAAACTGAAGGAAGAAGAAATTCTTTACTGTGAGGGTGGTGAGACACTAGAACAGGTTGCCCAGGGAATTTGTGGATGCCCCATCCCTGGACGTGTTCAAGGCCAGGTTGGATGGGGCTTTGAGCAATCTAGTCTAGTGGAAGGTGTTCCTACCATGGAACTAGATGATTTTTAAGGTCCCTTCCAACTCTAACCATTCTATATTTTTATGATTGCATTGCTGGGGTGGGGAGGGGAGCGCTCGGAGCTTGCTGAATGAAAGGTCAGCTTGTTTACACACAGTTAAATTTCTTTTTCCTTCTAGGAATCAAGATCTCAAAGAGTTTGGAAGCTGCACGCTTCTTACTAAGGGTCTTTTGGACCTTACCTGCACAGCAGAAACTATTTTGCGCTGATGCCTGGATATGAGGGTCTGAAAAGCAGGGAAACAGGTTTGGGTTTTCTTGTCAGGCATGAGTCACAGTTTGATCGGGTTTTTGCTTTTCCAGTAGCAATATTTACAAATTACAGCAAAGAGTCAGCACACAGCTAGGAGATGTACACTTACCTGTATCTGTTCTTACCATTGTAAAGAGTACAGCCTAGAAAAGACATGTCATCAAGTCCAATGTCTCCAGTGAAACCATCTCCTACGATACCTTTCACCAAGATCTAGGGAAACAAGAATGACAAAACCATTTTTCAGTGTGTAGTAAACTTCCACTTCTCATTAAATATTTCATATCAATTGACAGAGGAGTCATTTACCACATTTCACACTTAAAATGAGATTAAATTCATTCTAGGGAATATATTCTATTTAGTGACACTTTACGAAAAAGAGTAATTATTATCATCTTTCACTGGTGGTCACATTAAGCACAGTGAACTATAACAGAATGGTTGGCTTCACAATCGTGCAAATCCACTGAAACATCATTGTGATATAAAATGATGGCAAGACAGTATCATAAGTGGCATATTATGATTAGCTCCTTTGGTACTTATTGTAATAACATTAATCATGATTAATTATAATAACATTCATGTGAATAAATTATATACCCTTATACAAATCCCACTGTGATGAAAACAATTAGGCAGGTTAGAGATGTGCTATGAAACCTTATAAGAAAAATATTCTACTATTTTATTAAGTTGCCAATGCCATATATGCTTGCTTTCTTGTTATTGTCTACTGTCAAGGAATGGGAGAGGTTAGCATTTGTAAAATACTCTCTGGATGACTGAATAATCCTCTTTTCTTCTGACTGTTGCGGAATGGTAAAAAACCAAGCAGGTGATTAGGGAAAGATTTAGTAAGAATTCTCTTAATTTAACTAATCTATAAATTCCTATTAATAAAAAATAAAGCCTCCTCAAACCATACATTTAAAAAAAAATAATAATGTTTTTACTGATCCAGTGGAGTTCAAATGTTAGTTATTTCTTTGACTTTTTTTTTAAATACTTATGTCACATCTCACGCGTGCACACACACACTCAAGCTCCAGATTATTCTGGAACGCTGCATAAAATTTCAAATGCATTTTTCACTGTTTGTTCATCAGTTCAAAAGACAATTCCTACAAAGGAATGAAGTATAAATAGTGGCAAAAATGATGCAATACTGCTTCACAGTACTGTTAGATCTAATATTTTTGTTATGATTTACTTATTTGCAATGTTCTTTGCAAAGAAAGCTTATTTTCATCAGGTAATAAAGCACTGCTCAGCACTCGAAGATGCAAAGCGCTTCTGTGTGGACAGGTGTCTCAATTCTTTTGATCAAATATCATTGATATTTTGGAAACATCCTCACATCAAATGTAATTTCAAAAATATATGCTTGTATTTCAAATTTCAGTATTTCTTTTGTCCTATAGTAAATGAAGTCCTGTAAAGGATTTCCAGTTTCAGAAATCAGCACTGTCTATTAAATGAACTACTCGGTAACTTGAGGGAAATAAGAGAATTCATCTACACACTAAGAACCATTGCTCACCTAGTACGCAGAGCTTTTATACACTTTAAATTTATTAACATGTAACAGGAGAAAATAATATTTAAAAGGTGCAAGGAATGGCCTGAACACTGTAAAAGTAAGAGAATAATATCTGTCTTAATATGTTAACGCTGACAAATTTATTTCTGCTACTCTGAAGTTGAATGTGGATAGCAAATTTATTACTGATGCTGATACCACCAGGGTAAATAAAAATGATTACGCTTCATTTATAGATTATGTCCATTAGACAAAACAAATTAGTATGCTAAAAGAAGATGGATATATGTCCCTTATTACGGATATGCTGAAGACGGTTATTTTAGCATAAAATATATCTAATGTGAATGACAACAGTAAATGATAGCATTACTTCTCACGGCTCTCATCTCAGTATGGGATTCTTATTTTTCCCTCAGAATATCCACAAATATTCTTTATAATATTACTCCAATTTTTTGTTTCTTGTTTAGGTTAAAATGGGTCACTGGCTACAGTATTGGTACCAGTAGCATAAAAATGCTTAGAAACAGGACAAATCAAGACATTTATCATTTGGACTTGCCATGCAAGAAAATCTATTATTCCAAAATGACAAAATTCCTTTCAGTATAGTTTTGACTGGCAAACACACAGCAGTTTAAATAAAATTTTGACTTTGTTTTCAAAGCTTGAATGATTAACTACTCAAAATTAATTACTTATAAATGAGCTGAAATTCAGATGAAGAGGCAAAGGGTTTGTTAACTCAACTTACACAGTTATTACTAAGAAAACCCCAACCCCCCTCAAAACTACACTATTTTTTGGTGGGATGTTAACCAGTAGGTCAAGGGGCTTCTCTCCCCACAGCTCCCTATACTCATCTACCCTGCCACAACATTCACATGGTCTGAGGCCATCCTTATGTGTCATCTTCCACAAAACTCTCCCTAGAGGATGTTGCACCTTAAGAAAGGAATACTTTTAAGGGCATAAAAATATCGAAAGGCAGAAGTGGCAGGTCACAGTTCTGCAGGGGAAATTTGATTCAGAGAACCTCTTTATTGTTATGATGATGATTAGGATTGTATTACTTAAAATCTCCCCACCCTTTTTTTTTTTAATTTATTTATGTACTTACTTGGGAACTCTGACACTTTGGCATATAGCATGAACTCAGTAAGTAATACAGAAAATGTAACAAAGGTATAGACTTAAAACTGAAAATAGGACCAATTTATGAGTTAGGGCTGCAGTACAAAACTTAGTCTCTCTGCAGCTGTGCTTAAGCACTGACCACTTAAATTAATTTGCCAGCTGAAATTCTGCAAACTTCATAAGCTATTATTAAACAACCTCGAGGGAACTCGTCTACCATGAAGCTCATTTCACATCTCATTTATTATTTGAACGAGGATAAATAGTTCCCAATTTCTCCAGTTTTCAGAACTCTAGAGATCCAGTCTCAATGAAATCTATAAAGGTAGCAAAAGGTATGCTACATAAAAAAGGGGGGGAAAGGCTCCATGAAAAGCATGTATGTATTAGAATGAATCTCTGTATACAGAAAAGGATTGATCCGTTAAGATTTTGAACAAAATAGTTTTTTGAAGGGTGAAGGAACATTATGACAAGTGTTAGTAGAGGAATTACAATGGGAATTACACTGTTCTGTACAAATGTTCCATTTTTACAGTAATAGTCATTTCTGCCACTAGCCAAATCCCACTGAAGGTAAGCAAAATAAAATTTTAATTTCCATAGAATCATAGTTTAAACTAGATGGGAATTAATTCCAAAAACTGTGAGGTATTCAAAATTCTGAATACTTCTGAATATCTGAATATCAAAATTTCTTGCCACAAAACTCCTTTTTATCAAGATATCTTCATCCAACAATCACGTCACAATATCTTCACAGTAGAATGTTTTTTTTCAAGAACACAGGAACATATTCCTATAATGATATCCCAAGAAGTACATAGAAAAGGGAAGCTATTTACAAGCAAACACTTCTTTTTCTTTTTTTTTTTTTGAAAAAATATGATTTTAAAAAAGTCTGAGATATTTAGACTTAGTTTGTCTTCTTGAATTCATGTCAGATATCAAAGAAGCCAATACGTGTTTAGTATGTCCAAACATGATAATTTATTCCTCCCTGGTTTTGTGTCTCTGCTTCCTCAGCTGCCATCAAAGGAGTAGGTACTGTGGGACCTGAGACCATTTCCCAAATCTCTCCTCTAGGCATCCAGTAGTTGCATCCTGACTACATGACGCTGAACTTTTTTTCTGTACCTTCCGCACAACAGTTTCTCTTGGGAAAAAAAAAATAATATCTGAATGTACTGGCAGAAGGGGTGCCACAGCATGTTCCAGCTTTCCCCCTCATGGAAGGAATGACTAGGCAATCAGATCTACTACATGTAGCATGGAGCCCTTCTGCCTCCAAAAGCAAGCACAAGTGGAGACAGCCCATCAGCTGCTGGAGAGATTATCAACATGAGGTCACCACAACATTTTATCAATATATGTAGAAAAGCTCGAGATTCCACTGCCCCTCTTCAAAACTTATCAGCCCCTTCCTTTTCTGTCCATCAAAAATGCATTAGAAGTTAACATCTTAGGACTTCAAAAGTTGAAATTAAGCCCTTTCAACAGGTGTCCAAATGAATTCTTACTGACGATCTTAAGCACGTACACATCAAATGTGAAAAACCTTGTGTCAAATATTTGATGTTTTACAGTGTTTGGTTTTACAAGATACTGAAAAACACTAGTTTTAGTTCAGTAAAGCACTTTATCACACTTCACTATAAGCCTGTGAACCCTCATGCTGATTTATGATGTTTTTTCAAGCATTTCTCTGAAGTGCAGGGAAGAATCACATTTCTATCCTGTTTCAGACTCTTCACTGATGTCGGTGGGACTGCTGACAAGCATAATATTAATAACTGTTTATATATTCTGGGAGTCAGTACTTTGCTGTATTAAGGCCACAAAACTTCACTCAAGAGAAAAGATCCTGTTTTCATTCTCTAATATTAACATTGGAAAAATTTTTGTACAAGTAGTATATAGTCAGTGTCTAAAAATTTCTGAGATTCTAGCTTTATAAAACAACATAGTTAGCCTGCCCACTTGGGAAACATCTATCTAGTAATTATAATGATAAAGCTATAATTAATCCAATTTAAGGTCGTGGTTAGTTTTGACTTCATCTGCAAAGATTTACAGAAGTCTCCTCTATTTCAAAAGATTATGGCAGAGTGAGATTATTTTCAAAAGCAACCCAGATGGAAAATATGAAGTGTTAAAAAAATAAAACCAAAACAAAACACCCAAAGCCACAGAGACAGAAAAATGGAAAGAAACCTTCTTTAAATCGGAAGATATTTTTCAGTCACAAAATTAATTTAATTTCTGTTCAGTTGGCTACAGGGGCCCAAAAATGCATGTATATCCTTTAGCTATTCTGCTTTTTGCAATATTAAAAATGTAAGTGTTTTCTTTCCATAAAGAAGATGGATGATGACTTTTTTAATTACTTAAAAATCAGTAAGTAATGAAAATACTTGACAGATAAGGATATACTCACAGACAATACTAAAACATCCATGGTTAACTGGGCAACGCCAAATCTAGTCCAAAAAACCCCCCCAAAAATACTGTGATTTTTCTCCTACATCTAAGGTACAAAACCCTTTAGTGTTCCTGTATAAATTTAGGCGTGGTTTTTTTAGAGCATCAGTCATTTCTGATAGCCTTATGCTTAATTATGCAGGCAGTTTAAGGATTCAAAGGCTGGATCTAACTGATAAGCTGTTTTGACAAGGATAAAAACAAGCGAAAGCGGGTGAGTTGTAGTATGGGAATAGCAAAGCAATGGCAAGGCTGATGGTGTTTTTATATGATCAGCCTTTACCGACCATAATCATATTATTGTACCCTGAACTACTTTCAGATGGAATCTCATCACCACTGCTTTACCGTAAGTGTTTTGCTGCTTGGGTGACCTTCCATGACAGGCGTATGCAGGTTCAGCAGCTTACACACATATTCACTTATGCACTACATAGATCCTTTCTGTCTTTCTCCCAACCACCATTTCCTCAGATTCAAAAAAAAAAAAAAAATAATAAAATTACAGGGATCTGGCTGAGTCGCTATGTCAAATTCCTGGGCCTTACCGTCGTAAAAGATGTGTTCCACATTTACCAGGGTGCCTTCTTATGACCTGAGTACTTTTGTCGTTCCCTCTTGTACCCTGGAATATGTCAAGATGTCGAGGGCTGAATAAAGACATCTCTATCCAGAGAAGCCTGAATAGGACCTTCACGGACAGACTTGTATCTGATCTATGCAATGTTTACCACTAAGGCAATTCTTTCCTGCTGAGCTAAGGAGTATCCTGAGAGAAGATACGCACAGTTTTCTTTTCAATTCTTATGAAATCTTTTGTGCCAGCAACTGTTAATGGCACACCAACTGGATGATCTTTAAAGGTCCATTCCAACCCAAACCATTCTGTGATTCTACGATTCTATAATCAATGAAAGATTAAAAAATGTGGGTAGCACTTCCCTGCCAATATTAATCTACTAGCCAATTAATAAACAATTGCTCAGAGGCAACTGCGTACCAAACTGTATAGGTCAGCCAGCAACCACGGGCCTTACATTGCCACAGTGAAAATAAAACTGAGAATGATGACTATAAACAGGTCAAAAAACAATAGCACAATATAAATCTGAAAACCAGAGTAGCATGCAACATGCAAGCAGGTATCAGGGATGAAACAAGTCAACACACAAATCAGAGATGAAGTGAAATAGTCAGTGCCCAGAAAGAAAGCTACCAAGCTGCAGCAAATACAGCTGGATATCAATGTATTTGGAGTAAAATTGTAGAAGAAGCAGAAGCAGCATGTGGTAACCTTTAAAGGACAAAAAAAAAAAAAAAAGAGATGTAAAATCAAAAAGAATCCTTGAATACTAATCTCAGCAGATTATTATGGAAAGTGCAAAGGAGAGTAGAAGGAAGATGAGGAATGACAAATTGAAAGTTGAAATTGAAGCTGTTGCTAGTGTGGAAATCCATGATGACTAAATCTTGGTGTGAAAATCACTACCAGGGAATGGATCAAAAGCAGTAACAGAAAAATGATCACAAGAGGGTATTAGAGGTGTAATAAAAATCTTAGAAAGGTCCTTGATAAATTCAGAGCTGCTTGAACAGCAGATTTTAATGAAAGATATGTATCTGACCAACTAAACATTAACAAACTCCTACTGGTATGTCAGCATGCACTGAAAATGAGGCCCTGAACAAGGAAGCAAGCAGACAATCAAATCAAGGCAGAAGGCTAACAACACTTGACAATAATAAACCTAGTTCGATAAGGGTGAAAGCAACTGCAGAAAATTTGAAATCACAGTTAGAATATCAAAAAGGGTGAGCCTCGATGCACTGAAAGCTGTCGGCAACACAATGCCTCATAGCATGAGGACAGATGTACCAGAGGTTAGGACGGCTGTCCAGCTAACTGCAGTGTGTGTCTCCCGGTGGACTACTGCCACATCAACAATGAGAACAAAACAGGCATGAATTGGTAGCACCCAAACTCTTGGCAGTATATCACTGGTGGGAGTTTATAGCCTCATTGTTGTGCTAGTAGCCCCTAACTGACTTTTCTTTCATTAATTTGGCAGGTTACTTATTGATTCTACTCATACTTCCATGCACCCAAAACATCCCTCAGCAATCATACAACAGACTTTATTAAAATAGTATTTCCTTTTTTTTTCTGATTGTGTTGCCTAATAAATTCATGTAGTACCTCTCATTCTCTGTATTCAGATAAATCATTAATGATCACTCTCTATGCAGCTTCTCTATGACACTGTTGACTTGATGTTTCTCTGTTACATCTCAGTCACCTCTCTCTTTAAGAGGAACATTCTTTACCCAAGTATTCTAGAAAGGGTAAAATATTTCTACTTCAATTTTTTTTTTTTTTCTTCAGCTTAATGTTCCTAGGGCAAATACACAATTACTTTGATTTCTTTTCTTAGGATATATAGAAGGGCACAAACTGTTCAGAATCAGTTTCCAACAACGCTGTAAGGATAAGACCTAGCTGCATGTGCTGATACGCAACTGTAACAGGCTGAAACATGGTCTCCTCACATTGCTTTTCACCCTAGGAAATGGTATTTCTCTTTGGGGCAATAAAAAAATATGTGCATTCTACTAGCAAAGCTGCATGCAAGAAGTAGAATATGGCTAAATTGGGTCAGCTCCATTTTCTGGAGTACACCAGTATAAGTCCAGAATTTCAACCTGACACTTATCAATTAATGATAAGAGAAGACTAAAAAACTCCCACACTTATGTCAATCTACAAAATTATTGATGTTACAAACCCCACTGAAAATTTCTCTCAGAGATGCTGTGAAATGTGATATGAGATCTAGAACCCATAATTTCAATAGTTCTGATGCTTATTATGTAGGAAATGAAATTTGAAATTTTCTTACTTCAAGGATATTATAGCTGATGAAGAAGCCTAGCAAGTCATTATCTTTTCTTAAATTGATACAAAGGGTATTTAGTCTACTATAACAATTCCTGCTATATTATTCATGTATGAAATATAATTATCACCACTAGAGATGCATGGAATAAAAACATTAAATTCTGAAGCCTCACAATTTGCCATAGCACAGACTTTTTGTTTGAAACAGAACTCAAAACCACTTTAAAAATAGTTTGTAAAGTAGAATTATGCCAAAAAGCCCATTTTTCACTAGAACCCTGAGTTTTTCATTACAGAAATGCAGGGGAGCTGTCAATCTGCTCTCTTCTCAGAAAAGTAATTGCAAGAAACAGGTAGAATTGCAGAAATAATCAAAGAGTGAGCTTTGTGATCTTGTTTCACTTATTACAGAACAGATCATCAGAATCCCCAAAGAAGAATCACTATTTCATCTCACTGAGGAATGAAAAGGGAGGGTAAGAAAGTAGGTACTGCCTTTGTGATTATGACCAGCTACCTAGTAGTGCCTCAAATACAGTTTTTAACCCTTCCTGTCTCTCTTTTTAGATGAATGGTAAGAGCCTGGATGCAAATAATGTATATTTAAACTCATTTATTTGACACCAAACCCACCTTATGTCAAGATTATGTCAACCCACCTTATGTCAAGACCATAATACGAGAAGTAGCTGGATATAATTAAGTAAAACTTAACACAGCCCTATAATCAAGGTTAAAAACTCAACTCTAACTATGCACCTCCACAAATAATTCTATGGCTAAAATATGAGTAACTGACAATAAAACATGTTTGGAGTGAACTAATTTGCCTTTGAATTTGAAAATCTTTGTAAGAAAAGGTGTAACACGCCTTATATCTCCATAATAGGAATGAAAAGATGAAAAATGAAGATTTAAATGAATGTACTAAAAGACAAAACAATCACCTTATAATCTAGTGTCTCCGAAATGAAGAAAACTTCCTTTAGATTCTTATCTGTCTTTAGACAAATTCTGCTGCTAAAAAATAAAGTTGGTTCTTGATTTAATACCATTCAAGAAGTATACTTATGGGTTTCTGTGTCGGAATTATGACTAACTAACACTTCGCCCTTACCAACTGAACGGCCATATAACTGATACTATATTTGATGATATCGTCACAGATCACAAATAATACATTATTAGGGCTGTGACTAACTTAGAAAATAATTTCTGAACTAATTTTCTCTTTCATCCAAAGTATTGTGAAATACATTTATTTTGCCAAGGATTTTTTTTTTAAGTGACCCAAGGCTTCCTTTTCAACAGAGAACTAACAGCTGTTAGGGATAAGACTTCCAAGGTGGCTGTCTAAGTTGGGACTGATGATGCTTGTAATGCTTCACCTGGTGAATATCCTGTTGTAGCAAAGTAAAACAAAGCCTTCCTGAAGGCTGCCTTTCATTGCTTCATGTCTGCAAGGGCAAGGGGACCCTGGTGATTCTCAAAGATGTTTCCTGCTTTCTGATCTAGAAATGGTGCTCAGTGATTGTAACAGGGAATGCCTCCCAGTTCAGCACCAGGTCGCTACAGCATCAGATACTATGAGGAACTTAAAAGGGAGATGTGGGAATCCTTTGGGGTTCTAGGATTTACAACAACAACAACAACAAGCAACAAAAAAAGCTGTACCTACAGACATATTGAGCATTTCTACCTTGCAGAAGCTGCAAGAGACAACTCACATCCTACTATGTAACACCAAGCAAGAAAAAAGGATTTTACAAGACAGATAAGTTAATTCTTTTTGATACATTTACAACCCACAGTAAAATGCCACCAAAGTCCTTCATGAGAGAACATCTGAAGTAGGACCGGTCAGCGCTTATGCTATGATAGCTCAGCCTGAATAAGAGATGGGGATATTCAGAACATCAGAAGAGTGTGAAGACACAAGTCACATTTTGCTTTAACAAAACAGAGATCAGTTTCAGGACAGAAAGTATTTTTTCCCCAAACTGACAAAACTTTTGAATATACAAAATTGTCTTGTTTTAAGTCATGAGCAACGAATGGTGCAACCATTATACCAGAAAACAGCATATTAGAGTGTCAAAGAACCCACTGTGATTCAGCTGTCTGTCTTCCAATGTTTGGTTATAATCCAGACCATCATATCTGGTTTAAAATGCTGCTCAGGAGCTTGAGAAATCTAATTTGCACCATTATCAATATACTCAGACATACGTGTTTCAGAATCAGGCCCTGAAAATACAAACAATTTGGATTCTATATTGAGAAGAACAAGAAAACAGCACAACAGGCACTCAAAATAGTAGCTGGAGGAGGGAGGTTGGCTTGTATTTGTGTTTGTAGAATATAGTGCTATTTTATATTCATAGCAAATGTGTCATTCTAATTTTCAATCAATATTCCATTACTTTCTAAGCTAATACCTAATTGATAATAAGAGTAAAATTATTACAGTGGATTTGGTTGTTTACTTTTCTTAACCACTTGTAAAATAGGAAAATACCAAATGCATGTTATGTCCACTCAATTGCAATTTTATTTTGCATATAAGCATCCATAAACTAGTATTTTTCAATAAATTTTCATTATTTATTTTCTCCTGATTTTGGTCCTTGTTTTTCACACTTAAAGGGAGAAAGTTTTATATTTGAAGAGAGATGTAAGGGTTTATATATGATACTCAAAATACTAGAAGTTTTAGCAACTATACTCAATATAGCATTAATAATTAATCTGTACTTAAACAGTGCATTTGCATTTTTAAGTTTCATAACAGACAACTTAAAAAAATCTAGACTGATCATTATAAAATCATCACCGAATATTAGACTTCTTTATGTATTACTTATGCTTTGGAATATCAAATATCTATAACCATCTTTGTTTACAGAGATACATGTACATATTGCAGATGAGAAAAAAGTGGTTTGGATTGGGGTATTTTTTATTTTATCTTTTTTTAATAATATGATTTGCAATATAGCAAAGTTGCCCTAGGTATTGTATGACAGATACTGTAGATATGTGATTTACATCATGACTCAAAGGAGACTACACTACCCAAAAGGATTGTAACACAGAATTTTGCCATTGTTCATGTAATATCCCCATTTCCTTTTCTGTATCTACAGAAATTTGAATGAACAGAGCAAGCTAAGACAGCTATATTTATCTAAGATACTAAAATAAAATCTTTGCACTTTTTTCTGAGCAGAAACTATTTCAGGTATTATGATTATTCAAGGAAGATAAAAGCAAACAGTATTCACCATCAATATAAGTAGGCTACCATGGACAGATTGTTATTTTACTACCTTTTCAAATGTACTTTTAAGGAAAAGATCTGTAAGTAAACTTCTCAGGGAGTTTAAAATAAATGTAGATCAACTAAAGTCACAAGTACACTCACCAGCCTATTATTTTTTATGTTGAAACAAGCGTCCAATATAGTAAAAAGGAATATCTTTAAAAAGAATATATGCTTAACCTAAAATTCGTAAAAAAAAAAAAAAAAAGTATAATTTCTTGCAGATTTTTAAATCCTTCGCAGATTTCTGTGTCATACAAGTTTGGATTCAAAGGGAAACTCTATATCACTAAAGCCAGAAAATTTTTATAAGCATGTGTATTTTGGATCACTTTTATTACTTGTTGGCATTAGTATTTGATAGAAATGCCTGATTTTGTCTGAGAACTGCATTCCTTTCTTTTAAATAAGTTCCTTTTACATTTCCCTTTTCACTCATCCAGCTATTCCTGTTCTGCTCACTGATGTCACATTTAACATTCTGATGTAAAACGTCTGATGTAACAGCAGCAAACTTCAGCCATGGTTTGATGGCAACTAGAAAAAAGATTTACTGAGGAATTTAAGATCTGAAGTTTAGTGGGAGCTGGTATGAGCAAAAGAAGTCTTCATGCGCTGTTCCCTTTGGGTTTCTGCCAGAACATTCAATTAAAGGCCCTACATAGCTATAGAATTCCAGACTTTCAAAAGGGGATCTGGCATTCCAGATGTCCTTCAAGTATCTTTCTTGGCTGCTTTGAATTTCTGGCTGCAAACTCCTCCTTTTCCTAATAGTGTTAGTGTATATGTACAATTGTGTATATGCTCCCAAAGTCAGCTTCCCATGGCAGTAAACAAACTGAAAATGTGAATTTGAGGTATTTACTATTCATTGTTAGCATTATGTTGATACTCCTTTATATTTCTATAAAGGGTCTTTGCAAAAAATGAACATTATCCTTCCAGATGCTTCCGTGCAACCACAGTAATATTAAGGCCTTTCCTCCAAAAGTAACATTAAGGCCTTCTCTCCACCTAAAACTAATCTTTTGGGAAATAAATGTGGGACAGTCTAAAGCAAATATTACTTTATATCAGATTTAAAAGGAAGGTATTCTTTTTATAATATATTTGGGGCTTGGAGGCAGGGGGGAAGGAGGCAGAAATTAAGTTAATTTTATGACCAGTTGGCAGTCAAGTGAACTAATGTCTTCTCTAATAAACTTGCAGGTTCATTAATCATAGAATCATAGAATCACAGAATCATAGGGTTGGAAGGGACCTCTGGAGATCATCTAGTCCAACCCCCCTGCCAGAGCAGGGTCACCTTAGAGCAGGTTGCACAGGAATGCGTCCAGGCGGGTTTTGAATGTCTCCAGGGATGGAGACTCCACCACCTCTCTGGGCAGCCTGTGCCAGTGCTCTGCCACCCTCAAAGTAGAGAAGTTCCTCCTCGTGTTTAGGTGGAACTTCCTACACTCAAGTTTGTACCCATTACCTCTCGTCCTGAGGTATCCAACCAGAATAAACAGTTCACACATAGTGAAAGGTAAATAACATGCACAATTTTAAAAAGGTGAGAAAATAAATCAAGATTTGTAGCTGTAACTTACTATTGTCATATCTTTCTCCACATTACGTTTGACTGTTGGCCTAGCCTTGCACCCAAATATTTTGAACTGGTATTTTTTCTGACATTTTCTGGCATTCTGACAAAGATTAACATGTACCACTGGAAAAGTAAGGCATAGAAAAAGATATTCCTTTTAATAGTCTTTTTTTCATGAATGAATAAAAATTTTGCCAAGCTCTTCTGTATCTGTAGCAGATTCAGATAACTTCGTTTCACCACATGCTTGAAAACAAAAAAATAGCATCGATTTTAAATACCCCATGTTCCTATTCAAAACATTATAATCGTGTTTTAGGGGGGAAAGTACATTCCACAAAAAATAAATATTTCAGACATATTTCCTCAGGAAAACCCTACAACTATATTTCAAAGTCAATTTGATCAGACAGTTACAAATTGCTTTGAGATTGCACAGTCATTTATATACTCACAGTGTTTTACATGGCAGCAAACAAGCACTTCGCAACCCAGAAGGATCATACCTGAAATGGCTTAAAGCTGCTGATGTGGAGTGTCTGCCTGATCCATCTGTTTCCTTGGTTTCCAAACTTGTACCACAACAGCCACCCCTTGGTGTTACTCATAGTTCTCTGGAAGACTGACAGCTTGTAAACTTGCTTTCCAAACATATGATAATGGAAGCGGAAAATGCAGGTTCTGTTGCCAGAAGGGTTGAAGAGAGGGCTAAGCAAAATCGCTTTATCTTGAAATTGGTGTGGCTCTGAGGATTCCATGTAGAGGTAGTGTCCCCTGGCTGTGCCCGTTGTGTGATCCTTCAACGGGCCTGTATTAACCGTGGGGGTTGGACCTTGTATTCTGATCCAGTTAAAGTCATCCTCAACGTCTTGCTCCCAATTGCACAGCCCGTTTTCAAAGTTACACTGTAGGTCAGGGTCTGAAATGTAAACAGAACAGACTGTCAAGTGAAAGCAGAAAGAAAAGGCAATTGTGGTTTAATACGCTTTCATTAACTTTCTAGCATAATGAAAAAAATAAAATCTTTGTCTTCTTGCAATAATTTCTTTCTAATATAGAGAAATACACATATCTTCTTCTCCTTGCAAAAATTAGCCTCTGAAGGATAAATATACACTTGCCTGGACAAAAATAAATAAATAAATAAATAAATCTTTACTTAATTACCTCCTCTTTCAATATATATCTGGCAAACTGTACATAATAAATTTATTGAATAAACAGAACGGTGAAGAATATTTTGTTATTCACATTATTAAATTTATGAATTTTTATAATTAAAGCATGCAAGGTTCTTTAACTGAAATTAAACTGAGGAAGGGATTTAAAAACTGAGGTTAACTGGATGAAATAAACAACAGGACAGTCTTGTAGGTGTTTGCAATAAGTGACCTGACATGTTTTTGCATGACAGAAGTAGTCCTAAAAACGGGTTGTGTTTTAGATCTTTATTATCTTTAATAATAGTAGCTTGATATCTTTATTGAAGCTAAATTCAAGAGATGCATTTATAACACAATGCACTTTATTATTTGACACCAAGGCAAAATATATTGATTAGACTAATTGCTTCTAATGTGAAAAAATAAAAGTTGCATCAGAGGTGAAGAACTTGCATTTCATCTTCGCATCTGCTCTTCATAAACAGTAAATGACATAATAGCCAATCGCTTTTTTTTAATTAAGCTATTATTTTTTATGATGTTTAAAACTGCAGGTTATATAATACTTTTTTACTACAAACCTCAAAAATGGGTTATTAAGAAGATAGACATTTTACAAGTGGGAAAACTGAGATAGGCCCAAAAGCTTCCACTTTCTTTTAAATTCAGATCAGTTTTAAGTTGATATTCAGCAAATACCAGTGTAGGCTTGTATCCCCTCAAGCACATAACGTGTCCCCTGTTTCTCAAACTCATTGTGATTTGCATAATTTAGTTACCTCAGGATGTGATAAAGCAACTGCTAGTTAATTTTATTTTATATTAATGTTCTTGAGTTCTTAAAATTGACGAATGAATGCTTCGGGGAGAAAATCATCAACAGCAACCTTCAGCACTGCAAGGTGAATGTCAAAAATGTGAATGACCCATAGTTTTCCTCAGTTCTTACAAGCTCTTTCTTTGAAAGGAACAATTATGCCCAGCATCATTAATGTCTTCTGGTTCAGATATTTTCATGTTTTCTAGGTGGAAAGAGTTATAGGTCATAAAAAGATATAGGATATACACTCCTCTCGGTCCATATAGGTCTTCCATTGTACTTCCATCAGTGTAATCAAAGACAGCATGTTAACCCAAGTTAACTGGCACACTTTGAATTCTCTCTTTTAAAAGAAACTTGTAATGCATGTGTGTGTTTTACAAAAGTTAAAGAAAATGTGACTCTTTTGAATAAAGGAGATTGAATTACATTTACCCTCAGTAGTAACTTATCATATGCATTCAAGTTAAAAATTTTCAGAGTCTGTTTCATCAGTAACTGTATTCAGTTGAATCATCACTGGCTGTGACACTGATAGGCTTTAACAGTACTGAGCTTTTTTACTCCAGGGCTGAATTTGGCAAGTAAGATTTGGGTTGTTATAAAGTAAGCGATGATGGAAAGTACTTACTACAGTTGTCTTCATCTGATCCATCCCCACAGTTATCCACAAGATCACAGACCAATAAACTGTCAATACATGCTTTTGTGTCTCTGCACCAGAAACGACTGGGACCTTCACAACTTAATGCTGGAGGTGGAAGAGCACAATTTTCAAATGTAATATCATCGATTGCTGAGACGCCGTCATAAAAACCCAGACTGATTTTATCAAGTGATAATTGGAAAGGATGTGGAAGGCGTCCAAGCTGAATGACTGCCTTCAACCATTGATTTCCCTCGTTGTAATATGCCCTCCAAAGGACAGTAGGCTGTCTCAGCCCATCCACAAGCAATTGCATCTCTGCTGCTCCAACTGACTGTCCATAATTGTAAAACCTAAAATGATAAAAAAAATTAAGAGTACAAACAACAAGAATGGACCATATCAAGTATAATGGCTTTTCTGTCATAGCTCCATGAAATAGAGGGAGTCCACAGTGCCTATTTCCAGTTTACCTGTAATTCAATCCACTTTCTGTACAATGGTAGGGTAGGCTGCTTTATCAGTCTAGGGCTCATTTCAAGAATTGAAGATTATGAGAGAAGAAGCATACTTAATTAAATTATAACCCACTATCGAAAAGAAATATTTGCTTTCATATTAAGCAATGAGCACTGCTCACTCAGATGCAAAATTTGCGTTTAATGAATTTAATTCAATACATAATTGTAAAGTTTCAGGAAGGAAAACCAGAACACTTACTGAATGCAAAAGCACACCTTCTATCTATGTTAGTTATTGTTAACATGCTGCATTTTTACAGCATTTTTGGAGGATCTCAAAACATTTAAAATCATAAATATTTGGGTGAGCAATCATACAACAAAATTAGGAACAGAACCAGAAGGAGAACCAACAACTTGTAATTTCCAGATCTGTACTCCAACTTCAATTCTTGAGTCTCTGGTAAAAAGACATTGCTTCTTCCTATGGCAAATGTATTTGATATTACTGAGAAAAACTGCACTTACTAATATCAAAGTCAGGCCAAACATTTATTTAAACAGTAGCACTACTTTTGACCTTAGTAAACAAATTATCATGGTTTACTTTTTCTGTCCCTCTTTAACAATATTGCACAAAAACAGAGACAAGACAACAACTGAAAGGTGTTAGTTTTGGGGTTTTTTTTATTTATATAAAGAAAGGATTGGAAGCAAAGTTCCAATTCTGGCACTGGAGCTTTCACTTAAAGATGATTTTGGATACTGTAGGTAACTCAACGAGCTACTAGATTTTTGGATGTTTTCCTATTCTTGAACAAAATCACGGAATCACGGAATCACAGAATTTCAGAGTTGGAAGGGACCTCTAGAGATCATCTAGTCCAACTCCCCTGCTAAAGCAGGATTGCCTAGAGCACATCACTCAGGACTGCATCGAGACGGGTCTTGAAAGTCTCCAGAGAAGGGGACTCCACAACCTCCCTGGGCAGCCTGTTCCAGTGCTCTGTCACCCTCACCGTAAAGAAGTTTTTTCTCATATTCGATCGGAACTTCCCATGTTCCAGCTTGTGCCCGTTACCCCTCGTCCTGTCACTGGGAACCACTGAAAAGAGTCTGGCTCCATCCTCCTTCAACCCACCCTTTAGATACTTGTAAACATCAATAAGGTCTCCCCTCAGCCTTCTCTTCTCCAGGCTAAAGAGTCCCAGCTCTCTCAGCCTTTCCCCATAAGGGAGATGCTCCAATTCCTCAATCATCTTTGTTGCCCTACACTGGACTCTCTCCAGCAGTTCCCTGTCCCTCTTGAACTGGGGAGCCCAGAACTGGACACAGTATTCCAGTTGTGGCCTCACCAGTGCAGAGTAGAGGGGGAGAATGACCTCCCTTGACCTGCTGGCCACACTCTTCCCTATGCAGCCCAGAATTCCGTCGGCCTTCTTGGTGACAAGGGCACATCGCTTTCTCATGGATAATTTACTGTTACCAAGACCCCCAGATCCTTTTCTTCAGAACTGCAAATTCCACAACCTTTTCAAATTTACTTGATGAAAGGAGAAATGACAGCAAAATTACTGGTATTTGTCTATGTATATTCAGACACAATCGTTTAATATAATTTTGCTCAAAGTCATCCCATGTTTCAGTTCTGTTCTCCAAGTGTCTCAGCTTATTTCTGCATATGGTTCATAATGAAAATTATATGATTAAAGAATAAGAAGAAATAAATACTGTAGAGGAAGGTGTGTCTATTGCAAACTATAATCTCAATTTCAGTCCGAGAGAATCAATGTGAGATGACCCATGAATTTTAAATATAAATTATTTCATACCAAAAGGACAATGTGCAATTTGATCCAGTTTGCCTGAACTTTGGGCTTCGTAGCTGCGCTATTTGCGAAATGCTGCTGCTGTTTTTCAGGATGAACATAAAATGACCTATCAAAATAAAACAGAAAACAACTTTTCAGGTTGAAGAAAGAAAGAGTTTCTAAAGGTTTTTAAAACATTCATGGCCTCCACTTTAAATCTGATTTAAGAGCAGGTATATGTATGCCACTTCTCTGTTTCTAGGCCTGGCTTGTCTTACCTTCAGATTTGTTGTAGGTGTGATCCTGCGGAGGAGCTTGCTCCTGAAAAGCAGGTGCAAGAGCACTACTGGAACTTCTTACCCAGTCAAAGCCATCTGCATTTACACTTTCAGTCCAACCACAGCTCTCTCTTTCAAAGTCACATACAGCAGCTGAAATGAGGAAAGGGACATCATTTTATCTCTCTGCGTGACGTTACTAAACAAGCTTTGCAGTATGAAAGGGAAATAAAATGTTTCTAATATGTCACCGATGTTCTAGGAAGAAGCCTATGAAAGGGGTGTGGGGACACAGAGTACAAGATGGGGTATTTGTTTCATAAAGGGTAAAATAGCATTCCCACAGGAACAATCAGCCATCGTTACAGGCAATGTATTCAGTAAAACAAGTTCTTCTCCCTAAAGGCACTGCAGCCAAAGCACACAAAACAGGCAAGGAGGTGCTTACAACAGTCCTCACCACCCTCACAGAGCAGGAACACAGAGCACACAAAGCAGTAACAGGCCTTCTGCAAGATCTTTTAGGGAATCGATGTTGGAGCCGGAAATAAAATCCCTTATTTCCTGAATTTCAGCAAGTATGCTAATGGTAACAAAATCCTTCCTCTAGTTATAATAAGAATGAAGTTAAATATCAGGCATTACTGAGACTATGATATTGGTAGGAGGAGGAAATCTCTGAAACACAAACTACTGTAGAGAAAAAGATTTGAAAAACATATTCAGCTTATTTCTTCAATTCTACACTTACAGAGCAGTGCTATTTTAGAAAATATGTATAATACAAAATGAAGGAAAGAAAGGAGTGGAAGGGTGTCATGACTGATGTCTGAATGAATGTAAATTGACAAATATTTATTAAGTTAAAATGAAGAAACATCAGATTTCTCTCTTCTGCACTTTAAAAAAATCCTCATTAAATCACAAAATGAGATTGAGTAATTATAACAAGCTTTTAATGGAAAACATAAAGAAAATTATTTCAAGAATTTTTAAGCAACAAATTATTAATTATTTACATAGAATAAGTAAACAAATATTCAGACATGGCTGTCAGAATTCTATCATTATTTTATAACGTCTTTATCACAACTCCCAGTGGCCATAGCATTATGGTGTAGAAAGCATACATTTCAGAATCAAATGATATTTCTTGGAAGACGCGATTGCATAAATGTTTATCTATGGAAGATATGGTAGTTTCTTTGTTTTGTGGTGATTTATTTTTTTTTTTAGTTCTTCTGTAAGAACTGTGTCACATTAAGTTATACATCATTTATTAGAAAGAATGAAAAAATTATTAACCAGGCAAGTTAGTATTAGTTGGTTACGGCTTCTAAAAATGAAAGATTTTGTGGATTATTAGGCAAAGCACACAGAAATGCACATTGGTGTTGCTTAAAAAAATATAAATCATTCTACAAGTATGGAAGACCAAATAACATTTAAAAGATCAAAGAAAATACATTTGTTATACATATGGTGTACGTGCATCAGAAATGTCAATGATAACATGATCAAATATGACCAAAAAAAAACCAAACAGAAGGAACAAATTCTTTAATAGAATAAAATGAAGATAAAAAATGTGTGAAAATATTCAAGGACCTAGACATGATGGAAAACACTTGAGAATCCACTGACCTACATAACATAATGGTAATCAAAGCTATTTCTGATTTGCTTTTTGCTCGATAGGAGAAACTGTCCCATATTCCCAGGAAAACAGCAAAAAAGAATATGATAAACCTTGGACACAGATGGTTACACCAAAAAAGGCAAATAAACAAGATAAAACTGTTAAGTCTGAGCCCAGACTTCCTGCATATGTAACTTGTAACAGAGACAAAACATAAAAGAAAGGATGCGACAGACCACACATTTAACTTAAGTGTGGATGAATACATTGAGACAAAATAACCCTGAAATGTTCAACTGAATCTCAAACCAAGTATTTAACACCTAGGGAAGATATCAGAATAGAGCAAGCTGATAGAGCCTGGGTGAAATACACTTGATTCTTGGTGCTTGATAACACTTCAATTACCTAATTGTCCCATAACCTCTTTGACTGACACTTCTTCAGACAGATTATCCAGAAAGAAAGGCTATGGCTTAGGTACCTCTGTAGTTTCTTTCACAGTGAACACTGACAACTTAATCTGCCTTCCCTTCTAGTACTTTACTTTCTGCCTTTCTCCTATTTCTTATTTTCTTACACGCTCTCTTTAACCATCAAGTGGCCCTACAGACTCTGCCAGGCTTTATGCTCCTCAGGTGTTTGAGGAATTAATTGCTAGTTTTTCTTAAACATTTTTCATCATCCGTACTGTGTCAAGTGCTTGGTTTTCTATGTCCATCAGAATGCTCCTTCTATATGACTGAAGGACAAAGATCCTGATTTTATTGAACTAAACAAAAATAAGATCTGGTGGCCATTATTCAGGCCATCTTGTTATTTGCCTTGTAGTTCTCTGACACTGAAGTTCATGCAAAATTCGTTGTCATAGAACTTATAGAATCATAGAATCATAGAATCATAGGGTTGGAAGGGACCTCTGGAGATCATCTAGTCCAACCCCCCTGCCAGAGCAGGGTCACCTTAGAGCAGGTTGCACAGGAACGCGTCCAGGCGGGTTTTGAATGTCTCCAGAGATGGAGACTCAACCACCTCTCTGGGCAGCCTGTTCCAGTGCCCTGCCACCCTCAAAGTAAAGAAGTTCCTCCTCATGTTGAGATGGAACTTCCTGTGCTCAAGTTTGTAACTTGCCAGAAAATAGAAAGAGATATACCTTTTTTTTTCTCCAAAATATTACATAGACATTTGCTGGCAGAAGTTGAAAAGTTGGATTCATGACTTCTTGTTTCTATAAAAATTCTGGAAGTGTGTGTGGTGTCCAGCAGAAAATGTTCTTGCCCTTTCCTTAATGGTCTTCCTTTCCATAGCATATTTCCCCTTTCACCTGTTCCACAATAGTTCTTCTTTGACCCCTCATGTCAGTCCTAGTCTCACTGGAAAGCTGGAAATCCTCATTGTCTTTCCTCATCCAGTCCTTGTCTCTTTGCCTGGCTGTTTCCCCAGACAGCTCCTTGCTCCAGGTCCTCTCAACGTAGTCTCAGTTCTCTGCCACACTTTACACTGATCCCTCCCAAAGCATCAATGCTTCACATCTGTGTCCCTCATTCCTATTCTCTCCTTGTTTTATTCTCTCTTACCAAACTTTTTATCTTTCATTACTGTTCTCTCTCCTGACACTGTCTGGCTCTTTGACTAGCTGGTCTTAATCCTTCCCCCACAGCAGCCTGGGTTCTTCCTGCCCTGGCTTCCTCCAGCCCCTGGGTTACTTCTCTCCCACACCAGCAAGCTCAAGCAATGCAGCATCTGCAGCCGTTCCTTGTTCTTCACAGACAAAGGTGGTTTCCTGTCACTGTAGATGGCATTTTAGTCCCATCACTTTCCCGTTTAACTTCCACAAACGGATCCTAACGCAGTTGTTCATGCAATTCCGGCCTCAGGTCCCTTCTCCAATTTACAAGCTGACAATCTTTTCACCCCTTGAACTTAAGCACTATCCCTGTGAGCGGGCTGTTATTCCTGGACTCACCTTTAAAAACAACTGATTTGTCTGGCTGAAATGAAGGAGTAGAAAGCGTATGAGACTGACATATTGGCATGCAAGATTTTCACTCCAAAAATTAGACTGTGGAAGAGTTCCCTTATTACCACAGCAGAAGTTCATCATAATTCTTAGGCTGGAAAAGTGAGCATTAAAACTCCACCATTGCACAGGATTATATCTTAGAAATTATACTATACATTTGTATTGGGTTTGCATGGCAAGGGCTTGGTAGCAGGGGCAGTACAGGGGTGGCTGCCATGAGAAGTTGCTAGAACTTCCCCTGTGTCCGGTAGAGCCAACGCCAGCTGGGTCCAAGATGGACCCCATGCCGGAGCAGGTGGATGCCCGAAGGAGGCTGTGACCCTGTGGGAAGCCGTCGCTGGAGCAGGCTTCTGGCAGGACCTGTTGCCCCATGGAGAGAGGAGCCCACGCTGGAGCGGGTTTGCTGGCAGGACTTGTGACCCCATGGGGGACCTACACTGGAGCAGTGTGTTCCTGAGGGACTGCACCCCGTGGAAGGGACCCACACTGGACCAGTTCATGAAGAACTGCAGCCTGTGGAAGGCTTTTTTACTTTTCTCAACTCATCAGAATAAATTTGAAAGATTTTTTCAGTCCAGGATATGTATTTTTGTAAAATGCAACTAGAAACCTGGAAGAAAGAATAATCTCATCCTGCGTCAGGATCAAGTACGTGAACAGGGTTCTAAGATCAAAAAAGATGTCAGTGCAGCAAACAAATTCACTGACAGTCCTGTACATGATGAGAAGTAACAAAGATAGTTTCTTGCAAGAACTGGGAACTCAGAAATCTGCACTGAGATAAGAAAAGCACATTGAGAAGTGGAGACCTTCAACTGAATTCTTCCAGTCCTGACAGAAAGAAAAACATGTTTGAGAGGTAATGAAGATCAAGAGATGACTCAAGGATTGATGCTGTGAAATGAGAAAATTACATGGAGACCCTGCTTGTTCAGTGACTTAATGGACCCAAGCATCTAAGGAAATCATCTTACTGGACCTTAAAATAAAAAGATTTAAATGAAAAATATTTAGAAAGATATTTTAAGCCCATATAATATCCTTGCCTCGTTCTCAGATCAAGAGAAAAAACTTAGATTAACAAAGTTGAGGAGCATACAATCACCAGCAGATGGAAAAAAATGTTAATATCGATGAAAGGAACAAAGCAGTTGTAGGTGGTGAAGTCAATAAAATATCTGTGCTTAGGCAAGCTAACAAATTAGGAGAAGTGACTGAGAAAAATGAAATGTTTGCATCCAATTGCATGAAAATATATAACAAAACATAGAAAGCCATTGTACAAGAATGGATTTAACAGTGGTGCCACCACATTTTTGCCATCCTGTTGTGACTGGAATACTGTAGTGGATAATATGAAAGAAGTAAGCACAAAGATGGTGATATACCATTTCTGGAAGAATTATAAGAGATATTCTAGTGCTTCAGACTACCAGACTAATGTGCTGAAAGGCAAGTCAACATGCCAAACTACTTGCAGACAAGTTTGTTTCCCATGCAACAAGCTGCAGCACTAACACACACTGAACCAACTCAGCAGTACAACAATGATTTATAAGCAAGCAATATATTTACAGCAAAGATCGCCACAAATATAACGGCTCCATAGCTTAACCTTTAGCATGGCACTGTTAATGTATAGTCTGGGCAAGTGAGACTTCGATATAACAAAAGTTTCTTCTGTCATATACTTAGAGCAGAAAAGAGAGATAAGAAGTTTGTGATTAAGGACAATCTAGGACTGGTTAAATACCTAAGTGGATATTTGCCTTCACTTTTAGATAAAATGTTGAAATAAAATCACAGGCTGAATAGCTAAAAGGGTGTTTTGAAATATAAATGATCATATTTGAAGTGAAAACAGTAGATTTTATTTTTCTTGATTAGAAGTTACCAGTTAAGTACTATCCCAGAGGAGAGAAAGAGAGGTTACGTGAAACTAAATCTATTTAAGAATGTTTTTAGTTAAACTATTGATTTGGAGTGTTACTCTTTGGTCAGAGAACAAAATCCTAGTACCCAAGTGTAAGGGTATTGAGAGAGCAATCCAGACTATCGTAACCCAATAATACACAGGACATTTAAGCACATTTTGAAGAAAAGTACAAAAATAGTAAGTAAATCAAAAAGGGATAGTGTGTAATGTGAGTTTTAATATAAATAACATGGGCAGGGAGGGAGTAAAGAAGTGAAGATTATTCTCAGTGGTGCCCCGTGAAATGAGCAGAAGCAATAGACACTGGTTGGTGGTGGTGTTGTCGTACTGTAAGGGTGATCAAACACTGGAACAGGTTACCCTGAGCAGTTGCGTAGTCTGTATCCTTTGAGATATTCAGAAGCCAGCTGTGTAAGGTCATGGGCACCCTGCTCCAGTGGACTCTGCTTTAAGCAGGGGGGTTGAACTGGATGGTCTTCAGAGGTCCCTTCCAACCTCAACTATTCTATGGTAACAGCAGAATTTTTTTCCTCATCTTCACTGTCCCACAAGAGGAAAGATATCCTGCCTAGTGAACCTGTAATAGTTATTTCTGGGTTTAGATAATCAAGAAGTTACCTAATTAAAGAGAATGCAGTTTCCTAACTTAAAGTTCTCTATATTTTGGACACAAATCTTTTTTTAGTCTGGAAAAAAAGAAGAATGAGGGGGGGATCTTATCAATGGTTATAAATACTTAAAGGGTGGATGTCACGAGGATGAGGCCAGGCTCTTTTCAGTGGTGCCCAGTGACAGGACAAGGGGTAACGGGCACAAACTTGAACACAGAAAGTTCCATCTAAACATGAGGAAGAACTTTTTTACTCTGAGGGTGGCAGAACACTGGAACAAGCTGCCCAGAGAGGTGGAGGAGTCTCCTTCTCTGGAGACATTTAGAACGCACCTGAACGCATTCCTGTGCAACCTGCTTTAGGTGAACCTGCTCTGGCAGGGGGGTTGGCTACATGATCTCCAGACGTCCCTTCCAACCCCTATCATTCTGTGATTCTGTAAACAACTAAAATGCTGGACACTAATGTTCTAGCCAAGAAAGACTGGATACTAAAACTGTAGAGATATTGCATGGCTACAGATAGAAGATGTAATTATTGATTTTATCTGCAAAAAGTCAAACTGATTTTTATTTATCTGAGCAACACCTCTCAAATTTTCTAAGAAAAATTATAAAGTATATGCACGGATTGTGGATTGCATTAACACCAAGAAGAAGTTTATGTTTTGTGACGCATAACTGTTGTGGTTTAACCCTAACCGACAAGCAGGACCATGCAGCCGCTCACTCGCTTCCCCCCTCAGTGGGATTGGGAAGAGAACCAGAAGAGTAAAAAGAAAACTCGTGGGTTTAGGTTAATAAGTAAAGCAAAAGCCATGCATACAAGCAAAGCAAAACAGGATTTAATTCACGGCTTCCCATCGGCAGGTAGCTGCTCAGCCATCTCCAGGAAAGCGGGGCTCCGTCACGTGTAACGGTTATTTGGGAAGACAAATGCCATCACTCCAAATGTCCCTCCCTTCCTTCTTCTTCCCCCAGCTTTATATGCTGAGCATGACATCATATGGTATGGGATATCATTTTGGTCAGTTGGGGTCAGCTGTCCCAGCTATGTCCCCTCCCAACTTTCTGTGCACTCCCAGCCCACCCCCTGGCGGGGCAGTGTGAGGAGCAGAAAAGGCCTTGACTGTCTAGCAACAACTAAAAACATTGGTGCGTTTTCAATACCATTCTCATCTCAAATCCAAAATATAACACTATAGCTGCTAGTAAGAAAGTCAACTCTGTCCCAGCTGAAGCCATTGCAACAACACAGCAGAATCAGAAAATACTATAAGGATCTTGTCTACAATGTTTCTNCCCCTGGCGGGGCAGTGTGAGGAGCAGAAAAGGCCTTGACTGTCTAGCAACAACTAAAAACATTGGTGCGTTTTCAATACCATTCTCATCTCAAATCCAAAATATAACACTATAGCTGCTAGTAAGAAAGTCAACTCTGTCCCAGCTGAAGCCATTGCAACAACACAGCAGAATCAGAAAATACTATAAGGATCTTGTCTACAATGTTTCTGTTATTTGTGAGAATGCTAGAAATCATCATGTTCTATTTTCAAAAGAAAAAACAACCAACTGAACTAAATATTGCTCATGGCAGCTCTGTTTGAAAATGCATCACGGGTTTTATAGCAGTTGATACTTCAACGCAGAAGCATGGAAAGCATGACCATGATTTCTTATGCAGAGCAGGCAACTGAATGAATCAAAAAGATTTTTGAAGCGACAAATTAGAGGCCCCAAAACATTTCCACGCTCTTTCCTGACTGTACACTGGAGAGGGACTCCAAGACACACCACCTCCATCTATTTTCCCACGTTAGTTTCCATGCAGAGAAAAACTAGGCATGTAGCCCAGACAGGAGTCACAGCACACCCGAACAGAAAATGTTGACACAGCCTAAATTATATCTTTGACCATGTCTGTGCACAGATGCTTTATTTACCAGTCCAGTTGTAGTATCTTCACATCAAAATTAAGTATACAAAACACAATTTGAAGGCAAGTGTGTGACCACTGCATTTTTGTTGTTCTCTGTCTCAGGGACCATCTACCCTTTAAGAAGAGGCATCTCACACATTGCTGCCACAGAATTTCCAAATTTGTACAAGTGTAACATATTTTCCTCACATTTTTTAGTGTAATTTTGTATGTGTGAGAGCATGGGTGCAAAAGCGTGTGCACAAGTTGTTTGGTTTATTTTACAATGATTTCCTGAATCAGCTTCCAATATCTTAAAGATTAAGATTTTATTTGGTATAACACTGAACCTGATATTTAGCATCTTAAGAGTTATAAAATAAAATACAGCATTTTATACAACACTTTCTACTAAATAATTAATCAAAGACCTTTTTTCTGGTTTTAATGCTAAGAGGGAAGTTGCTACAGAAAATAAAAGGGAAAAAAATCAGAATAGATCAAAATGGAGTAACTATTTCTCAAGAGCTTTTACTGTTAATTAAATTACATTTATGAAAGCCTGGCAAAAATAGGACAAACAAACACAGTCACAGGAGCCTAACAACCTAGATTTTGAAAATTTTCACTTACGGCACTTTGCTTCATCACGGTTATTTGAACAGTCAGGTGTGAAATCACAGATTTTGTCAGATGAAATACATTGTTCATCCCCGCATGAAAAAAAACCCAGTGGACAGTAAAAAGATGAAGAATTAATATCTGCAAATTCTGTTTCTCCTAAAAATTCAGAAAGGAAAATATAAGTAAAACCACATATATATAAAATTCTAAAAAGTATTTTTTGTCTTCTTTGAATATATTAATGTACATGGCATATGGAACATATTACCACATATGAAGTGCGCTAGATTACACTACAATATATTGTCTGGTGCTCTTAGATTATAGTTTACTCTCCACAATATTCAAACACTTGTGTGAAAAATTATCAAAACCCCCTTAAATTTACATGGCCAGGCTCCAGTTCAGAGACGAGGTGCTGTGTACATCAGCCTGCTGTTTGCCCCACAGTTGGGTGCAGGTCTTTCACAAAAAATTTCTGCTGTAGCAGTGGGTTCTCTGTGTTCAGCCCACAATGAATATTCCAAGAAGCGAGAAGCTTGATGTTGTACCATTAGTAGTTTGCACCTCAAACCACACATTAGAAAACACCCCAAATTTCAATGAATGGAGAAACCAAAAGCCAAGGACTATTGTTTTTTTTCTTCAGTAGATTTCTGGAAGGAGCACAAGTGAGAGGAATGACATCCAGCTTTTCATTTTTTTGTTTAACTTAGCTTATTTTAATACTCATACTGTTATCCAGACAGACCTTTTTTTAGAAACGCCTCCCTTCTGAAAATAGTATCTTCATGACTGATAGGTAAACAGAGGAGTTGTAGTGAAAATAATTAAAGCAAATAATCTTCAAATACACAGCTACCATCAACAAGAATGTAAAAAGGGATCAGAGAAGCCTTAAAAACACAACACTGAATTTTTCTATTATGCCTTTAAATTTTCCAATAAAGAAGAATTTCAGATATCTGCTGGGTATAAACCATCGGTATTACCACTGGCTGCGTATGTGCCCGTGCCATTTTAGACAAATAGTCATTAATATTCAAGAGGACCAGAAGCAGCAATTTGACAGAAGGTTACAGTTATTTTATATTTACATCTGTTTGCGCTTCAAGATTACACAGTGAGGGTATGCAGACAAGTTTGGTGTGCACTTAGATATTTGACAGTAAGGACAAGAGCACCTTCTTACCCAAAAGGTAACGCAGTGGAATTTATTGTTCAGTGGAACATGTAAGAAGCTTTGCTTCTGCCTACACATCCAAGTGCAAATGTGGGCAGGTACTATGTAGTAAGTGGTATCTGGAAATTTCCACCCCAGCTTACTTCACAGAACTAGTGCAAACTGCGTATAGCAGCTAGTGTGTAACACAGGATAAGAGCCTTCGTTATAGATGATTGATTACAGCAGATGGACTTTTTCCTCAGATTGTCCCCTACCTTCTTAAATATATCTTCAAGCTGTCACTCGAATCGCAGTTATACATAACAGACATTGGGTAAAAGGTATTGAAAACAACAGAACTTGCCTTCATGTTCTTGGCTGACACCCGGAAGGGATTTATTCGCAACTCCACATTCCTCTGTTATGCTGATGTCATCAACAGCGACTGTAGCATTCGTTGTAAGAATGGTAGCTCGTAAAATAATCTTTAAAGACAAAGTAGTAAATTAGCTCATGAAAGGTGACATAATAAAAAGACATATATATATTCCTTTATAATTTACTACATCTGCTACCTACAACCAACTCTGAATACCAGCCAACAAAAACTATAATTGAGATTTTCAAAGTCAGAAATTTACTCCTCATCTGTCAAAGATGCAACTATTCACTTACGGAAAGTTATGCAACCCAGATGACCTTGTTTCAATCTAAACTGGTAAAAGCCATCACTACTTGAATGAATTGTCTTCCTGCTGAAACTGTTAAAAGCTATACGCTATTTTGAGTGAGCTACTCAGGGTTACTAAACATAATGGTTTACAACTCCATTTAATTGCGTTCATCTATACTACGCCTGCTGAAGTCAACAGGATGTGGTACAGTAAATGTAGGGACTGTAAGGATGCATTTGTAAATACAAGGAAATATTCAGGAGATCATAAAAGAAAGTAAAGTTCAGTCATAACTTACCGATAATGAGAATTGAGTGCCCTTTCTTTTAGGCCATTTTGTAGATGAGATATAAATTGAAGAGACCAAAACCGGAATTTTGATTTGCTGAATCATTATATTTGAGTTGCTGGTTCCCCTAACAGTTGCTTTCTAAGTTTTAGTAAAGTGTAACAGCCTGAGATTATGTGAAAATAAAATGAAACTCAAAAACTGCTAATTGTTTCTGCAATCAATGCTGCAAATTGAAGTATCTGCACTTCTGCCTTTAGCCAACATAATTAGGCCCTCACACTGATCAGCAGTTTTTATAGCAAGTTCATTTTATAAAAACTACTGCGCTATTGCTACTTGATTTTTATTACAAAAAGGTGATTCTAACGTATACAATACTGAAACAATGGTGATGTTCTTTAATAGCTACATTTATTGAAAGAGCTAAACGGATTTATTTTTTTGAGCATTAAAGAATAGAAGTTCACTTTTTATATTTCATCATGAAAGTAAATTAATTCCAAAGGCCAAATTAGAGTAACTTTTTGAAAGAAATTTACACATAATTTCTAATTACCTGAAAAGTTAAGTCCTCAGCTGCACTTTCTATAGGTATATTCACTTTTGTCCACTGCATTTCAGGCAATCCTGAAATGTCACGCAGTTTTTCCAAATTTCCATCTGATGCAGTTCTCTTAAAGACGGAAAGCTGGGAATCCTGAGATAACCAGTACCAAAATCTTACCTATTGAAAGAGTTTTCAATGAAACACTTTAAAAACTGTATCACCAACCTGCAATAAATTCAGGACCAACTCATAAACATACGTTATAACACAGGGTGACATGACAGGTCTAAACACAGCCTTGGCATAAAAGAACGAGATGTACAAAACTATGGCATGTTGAGGAGCAGTATTATATCCAAAGATAAAACCATAATTAAAAGTAAAGCTTATTTTTAAAACTTACTTTTAACTTGTATCTATCAACTTATGCAGACCAACTGATATGACATCCCTTAACTCTTTTTAGCTTACTAAGGACTTCGAAACATCTCAAAGATTATTTTTCTTCACAAATGCTGAATATAGGACAATTTCATAAGTATGTTAATCTTAGAAGTGCAACAGTTGAGTTGCTTATATGAAAGAAACCTTCTGATCTTCTATTTCCACAAGCAACACAAGTGAAAATTACCCGAAGACAGATGTTTAAAATACTCTATTGATCTCCTGAAACAAGTGGACCAATATATGGAAAGAAAAAACAACAACTGTAGGTGGATGAGGCTAGAAAAAACTGCTTGCCAAGCAAAAAAGACCAGAAAACAGTGAGAAGTCCAGTTCACTGTGCTTCCCTTGCAATACAGAGTGAACTTGATGCATTTAATTTTATTTTTTTTAAATACTACGCAGACAAAACTTCAGGGAAAAAATAAGATTTTCGAAGACTAGTATTTTTTTCATTCCCCTGAGTCCTTCCTGCTTCTTCACATAGTGAAAGACTAAAATTTCTTCAATTGCAGACTCTTTACTTCCCAGCAAAAGCCTTGAATACTTGAAACTTCATGAAGGTAAAACAAGAACTGTAAAAATATCTCTTCCCACCCAGTTCTCTGCCCATCTTCATATGATCTTACACTGTGAATCTTGGATCATCACACTACAAGAGAGAAAGTTTCCTTTTATTTTTTAACATTATATCAACTTTTAAACAGAGTTAAAAAAATACAGACCATTTTGTGCTAACTGCCAAATGAAACGTATTTTTTGCAAGACAGTAACAAACACAAGAAAACCCGTCTTTAGCCTCAGGACAAACACAGATGCATGTGTTAGCCAGCTTTCACTTAGACATGAAACAATTAAAGTATTTTATTTGAGCAAGATAGCTGACACAAGAGGCTCTACAGGTTGTGGAAAAGCATTATATTAGGGACTGTAACAGTCAAAACAGCCTTAGGGTGGTGGTGTAATTTTTATTTAATTTAATTTACTGTGAATTAAAAAGAAAAAATTTTAATCACTGGTTGGGCTACTGAGACAAAAAAAAAAAAGAAAAAAAATGCTTAAACACATACTTGAGCAAACACCTTTCCTCCCCCCTCCCCCGGCCAGTTTAAGTCAAACAGTTAGCCTGTCCCCTTCTTAGTCTCTATTTCCCTAATTTTTGTTGCAGGTTATACTCAGTGTTGCCCAGTTCCTTTAGTGAGGCAACAGGTGGAGCAGGAGGATGGGCATGTGATCAATGAATTTTTTTCTGGTGCTCCCTACAAGTTCCCCTCCTCTGCTCACTGCTTCTTACTCTTCTTCCCCTGTTTCAGCTCAGGGCTTTGACAGGCCACAGTCCCTCTGGGGTGTCCCCACTCCAACATATGTCACCCACAGCCACAGTCTCTTGGGGGTGTCCATGTCCCAGCATGGGTCACACGTAGCTGCAGTCCTCTCAGAGACATACCTTCTCCAGCATGGACCACCTCCTTCCATAGGTACATCTCCAGCCATGTCCCCAACAACCTCCCCTTCCATGTCTCCTCCTTATTTGTCCCCAAGACATCTTTTTTATAGTATTTGTTTATTTATTTATAACTTTCAAGGAAAGTAGTAGTTTAAGAGTAACCAGACTCTGAGAGGAGTCTTCTCTTCAATAAATTACCATAGTAACATCTTTGTTAAAGCTGTAGACCCTTAGTGTGCCAAGGATGTTGAAGAACAGGATTGATAAATTTGAGAACTCCTTACATTCAAGTAATTGACTAATAATCTGAAAATCATCACGCATGTGGATTCACTACCTTTCACTTCTGGACCTGACTTAATCCATAAAATTGACAAATAACATCAAAGACATAACGTCTGCTATGGAAGAAGGGAGGGTTTCTTTTTGCTTGTGTTATATAGTACAAGGTAGATCAGTGGTTACTGGTGGAAATATTCTTGTTACAACACACTGTTACTTTTTTTATGTCTTCACACTGTTACTTTTTTTATGTCTTCTGGCTTCATAGCTGGTGAACTTGGTCTCTCAATTTTCCATAGTGTTTCTTCCCCTCCGCCCCCCCGCCCCCAAATATCATGTATTATATAAAATAATCTCAAGACTTACTAATAAATTAAAATAATTTCATGTAACCTTTTCCCCCACCAGAAAGCTTAATGAATACAAAGCAGCAGGTATACAAACACTTTTCCAAATGGGTTGTTTGAAGAACTATACCCTACGCAATCTAGATGTAAGGTTTATGCTTATAAAACAGCTTTTCAAACAAATTTGTGTTTTCATTACATAAGAAATAAAATTACCCTCCCTCTCTATGTCTACGTGTTCTACTTTACAATGACTACCCTGTCCATTAAAGGGCTGTAAACAGAGGGCTAGGACTCGAAATTTGCTTCTACAACTCCAAAGACTTCAGCTAAATGAAGATGTTTCTGAGCTGACATCTACAGAATGACTCATCTACAAGAAGCTGCAGAAAGAAGTTACTTCTAAGCTTCAATTAGCCAGTAAGGCACAATATAAAACTGTTATCCCTCAACTCCAATTTTCTTTCTTTCTTTTTTTAAACAACTGGAGCCAAAGAACTTGTAAAGCTATTAATAAACATAGATCCCTTTATGTAGATCCTTTTATCCTCTCAGTGGGACATCCAACAGAGGGCAACATCTCACATTTATACGCAGAGAGCATAACACACCAATACACATCCTAATGAGCAACCCCTACTCCTTGCTCTTTCCCAGAAAAAAAAAGTCTGCAGGGAAAATGTGACAGAAAGCCAGGCTTCCAGTCTTCAGAAACATTCTCTTTTCAGACATGTATAGCAGGATAAGAACTTGCCCTAGTTTTTGTTGAATCTGGGAACTTTAAATACATTCAATACGTGCATATTCAAAATTAAAAATAGTTTATTTTCTGACTTTGAACCAGAGAAATGTATGTGCATCCCTGCTGCATTCGTGTTTGTTTTGAATGCAGACCGAACTCTGCAATAGATCTAACCAGGGTGATTCATCGATTCACAAACTGTTGTGCCCAGTTCACCTTAAGGAATTCTAAAATAAGTTAATCTGAACTTGAAAGGTGCTTATCTACTCAGTATCAAAGTCTACAAAAGTGGTATGGAACTGCCTGAATGAAGCCACTGTGCTTAGAAAGGCTATTGGTATCCCAGGAGTAATGCAACACGCAGGGCTCCGATGGGATGCTGAGACGCCTTCTGTGTTCTCTGCAGCAGCATTTTGCTTGATTTCATTTTGCATCTATTTAATTTCTGATTCTTTACAACACTAAGAAGCCATGTGAAGATTAAGAACTGAGAGTGTGCATTAAGCGACAGCAAGGTGCTGTTCTTAAATTGTTTAAGAGGCTTCTACTCCTCAGCTGCAAGTTGCAACTATTCAGCTGAGATCTGGTGACTCATTGATGTGCACAGTCCAAAGGAAGCTGCAGTCCCAAGGAAGACAGATTTATCTAAGCCAACACTTTTTTCAGGTCCCTTACACTAGAAAAACCCTAGAGAAGCCTAGGTTCTGATGGAATAAAATTCTGCTATTTGTTGGTCCTTCTAAATGCAGTTCCTCCACACATTGTTATCTGACATTTTTATTTTTGGAAAAGTTTTCCTAAGTGAAATTACAGCTTCTATTCTACATTGAGTCTTAAAAATTAAGGAACCAGTTTAAATTTTATTTTGTTTCTCTAAAGCCTCTTCTTTGCCACTGAACACAATAAAATTATTTTGGCAAGCTCTCCTTATCTTTTCCTTTTCTTCTCTGTGACTTCTTAAATCAGGAGGCACTATGCAGTAGCAGAAAAAACATAACACCGTAACTACACAGTTTAGCTTCTCCCCAATGTGGCATAAGCTCTGAAAAGTTACAGAATAGAAAACAAAAAAAGCCCTAGAAAAAAATAAAAATAAAAAAATATTATAAAACTCTACAACATCTATTCACTTTATTCAGTGCCCTACGGTATAAACAAAAATACAGTTAGGAATGTTTCCTTGTATTATGTTCTTTAATAATATAATTATATATATTTAATATATTTCTCCAAATTCTATTATAATAATATGTATTTTATTAAAAATTCCAACATTCTAGTTATAAAACTGTATTTTCATTTTTCATCTAAGACTTTTCTATTTTTTAGCCCTCTTGACCCATTTTTTTCCAGATAACCTTCTAGTTTCTCAAATCAGCCACCATCCTGGCTGGTTGCATTCCTCTACAGACCCACAAGACATTTGACGAAAAAAGCACTTCAAGGTAAACTATCCAGTTCTGCGCTGATCGGCTTGAGAAGCATCCTCCTCATGCCATCAATTAAAATTTAGTAGGTGTCTGGAGCATGGCAGATAATTCTCTCTGGTCACACCATCATAGTTAATCTACAAAGCGACTTCAGACCACAGGTCTCCTGTTATGGGATGCTGGATGTGTGAGCCTTTCCTGCCTACAGATGACAGCATGACTCTTTGCCAGCTTTTGCTCGAAAGGCTGCTTTGACTGTGAGTTGATATGGCCCTGATGATGTTGTCCAGCTCGCTTTCTCACAGCATACAAAAACGTGAAGCACAGCCTTAAATCTGAGTTATAAGGTGGATGCTTTGGAAAGAATAACAATCAGATACTAAAATTTGGCAGCAAAGCAGTAAAAATCCTGCCACATCTCCCTCCTCCCAAAGAATTAGTCTCCAGCTCCTTCCACTGGTATTGAAATGGAGCCAGCTTTTCAGCAGCAACATTTACAGCATAAAGAATACCAGATCTGCACATTGGGTGAGTGGTAGCTTACAAAGGTAGGGACAGTTAATATCAAACTGTTACCTGGCAGCAGGAAAGCCCAGGGGACAGCTTGACAAGCAAAGGGCTCCCCAGATGAGACATGGCCATCTTTGTGTTCATGTGATGTGATCCACTGAAGTAAATGAATGCTCCTGTAAACAAAAATCAAAGAAATATGAGAAATGTGTCATGCTCCAATGGCAAATAGCTACCTCAGAGAGGTAACTATGTGCTCTGTGTGGCACATAAAGCTTATTCATAAATGTAAACACACAAGACAGCTTTGATGTCAGTTCACACTCTGTGGATAACGAGGAGGGTCTTGTAACAGGCTGCGACAACCAATGTCTATGTAGGCAAAGACAAAATAGAATTGCTAAACAATCCTGCCTCCACAGTAAAATTAACATGACTGAGTCCAAAGATGAGGAAAGAGCAGGAAGGAAAAAAGGGTATTTAGGCAGCCATTGCCAAGACCACCCTGTCATGATGCCTGCAAGTGCTTAAACCTGAGGAAGAAAATACAGAGCCCTGCAAAGGGAGTTGCTTCTGCGAGGGCGTTATGGGGTAGACACACTGGATGTAATTTTTTTTATCTGCCCTCTTTAGGCAAAAACCTTAAGACTTCCATCCTCCAAACACTACAACTACTTCCCATTCACCTTCACATGGTGCCCTTCTGCTCTTCGCATGGGCCGGGGAGAGTGAAGGGACTGCAGGAGCTGCAACATGGAGCAGCCTGGAGATCAAACAGCACAGACCTCAGCTGGGATCCCTAAAGGACACATTTTAATTGGCTTAAATAATGGTTCAAACAGAATTTAGAACAAAAATTCATTTCCTTTAGGGTACAGTATTTACTGTGAGCGCAGCCCAGCCAGTTTTAAGCATGCTAACAATGTTGCAGACCATGGGAGCCAATGGAATAAGCTATATTTTCTCATGGGGTCCACAGACTTGACATTGTTGTCTGTGCTAGTGGGGATGAAAGCTTAATTAAAGATCTAATCTGAACTCTGGCAAACGAACTGCCTTTGGATTTGAACTGCAGCAGATGTGCTTCAGACAAAGGTAGGGAAGGATAAACATCTTCAAGGGGCCCTAAAGCAGCATATTTTGAATGCCGTCAGTGCTGCCTTTGCTGAATACTGAGACTTTTTTATGAAAGTCTATGCAAAACAACACTAAAGGCTCAGTCTTGTTTGCGCATTGATATTACACATATTGCCTTACATCTTGGAAAATCAGCTATTGTGCTGCCACAGTCATACTCCTTAGCCATTTATTTCCCATGGATACATAATGAAGCAGAGGGTTAAGCCCAGCCCAACGTGAATAATCGCATCGCTTTAGCAAGGCTGGCACAAAGAGGTGACCGTTACAGCTCCCTGTACAAACCGGCGTGCTGCTCTCCACAGCACGAAGGAAGCTCCCCTCATTGGAATGCAAAAGTACTTCAAAGGATCCTCTTTTAATTTGCAGCTGAGGCTCTACAGTAGCCTTGTTAAGATCTTCATTAATCAAAATTTTCTGCTGCCCTCCCCAGGAGACAAGAGCGATGAACACTCTGCGGTATCAGAGGCAACTGTTGCAACCTGAAGGACCTTGATTTAATGTTGGCAAAAACTTGCTCAATTTCTGGAAGCCAATTTCTAAAGCCGTGATGTGGCTGTAGCAGGCACAGCGATAGATGGATACAAAACCACCTCAGAAAGACCTTTGCACTAACTTACATAGGGAATGCATCATTACTGGGCTTGAGAGGTGCTGCATGGTAACCTCAAGTTGTGCCTGTGGCTTCAACTTGCAGCAACATATAAAGATGCGAACCTAACTTGTAATGATTCAGGTATCGAAGCAGCTTAAGTGCAGCAGATAGTTCCATATGGGCTAATTTAACATGCTGCTTAGGCTGCAAAACAGATGTTTCTACCAGCAGCCTTCATCATGACCACATTACATCTCGGGTCTCACCAGCACCTACAATAACCCACATAGGAAAGACACGGGCGCATCAGTGCCCTTCTCTGGAGCTGTGAGAGTTTGGGAGCTGTGACAGCAATGTTTGCAGACAATGCAGTAATGCAGATCAAGTGCCACTCTAGAGAGACAATAAAATAAAATCAAATAGCTGCTGAGAAAGTGAATAGCAACTTTGGTGCACATCATTACTTGGGGACCAAGAGAAAAAAAAAAGGCATATGATTATGTAGTAGGAGTTATTATACAACATGCACACACATACTTGCACCCCACTACGGTTTGCTCAGGTGAATTTTAATCCTGGAATTCCTCTACTTTGAATGCTCAAGGTGGAATACTTAGTATTTCACATTCCTTTAATATGAACATAGGAGGGAAGTGTGGAGGTCTGGCTGTAAGATGATCTACATCATTAAAAAAATTTAACTTAAAGGGATATTGAGCTGTAACCCAGATTTTAAAGTAATCTAATCTCCACTGGAAGCAGGGTAATAGATACACTTTAAAAAACCAAAGTAACAGAATATTTACCAATATTATTTGACAATGACAAACATGTTAGGCAGTTTCAGCTTTATACAATACGCTGTAATAACATATTCATTTGGGAAAAATACTTTAAAACAACTCTCTACTGGAATAAACTTTTTCCAGCTGAATGCATTGCATAGCAACTATGGGCTGAAGGAAGAATAACAGTTCAAAGGGTATTACATTCACTCTGTTTTTCCCCAGACAAAACTGATTAATTTACCTGCACTCTGCAAAAATTACAGTCATATTTTGTCCAAATAAAATTTTCAAGAATGACCCCTATGTGAATATTTGGTACAAATATGCTTATGATACATGCGAACAGAGTGAACTATGTCAGTTCAAAGGTCAGTATCTCAAAAAACTAAGGCTGCATCAAGTATCATACCTCATTGGTTGCCCCAGGAGAAAATGAAGGTTACAAAGGCATAGTAACCAAATCCCATCTAAGAGCGAGCATCCCTGAAAGACCAGCTTTCTGAAACGTTACCTATGTTACACACATACTGTGTAGCATCCATTTCAAATCAGTTTTTTCTTACCAGTCTGTCACCATTTACAAGTACAAATGCTCATCAGAGGAGGAGGAAAATAATAACAATAAAAGAAATCTCACCATGTCCAGTATTAGTTGTATGACCTCTGCCAGGAAGTCTCCTGTTAAAGGAGGCCTGTTCCTTCATTATGTTCCAGTCAGCATCATCTAGGCTGAGTGGCCTCCATCCACAGATGTCAGTCTCAAAATCACATATAGTATAATTAGCTGTTATAAGAACAACAACAATAAGAGAGAATTAAGTTGTATCTACTACAACAGATTAACACCAGAACTATGACTGGTTTGTATGTGGATGTACAGGGAGTTGTAAAGAAGCACTGATATGTTTTACTGTAATCCAGACTATTCAGACGGACAAAAAGAATACAAGTAGGAAGTCAGGCAGGCCCTTCTCAATCAAACTCAGAACCATGAAGGAAACCACCTATAAGAGAATAATCTATATCAAATTACACGAGACCTGTGCATAGGCTGCTGATAGATTGTGAAAGTAATATTATCTATTTTTAAAAGATGAATTTTACTGGAAAGTTAATTATGAATGTGTGGAAAAAAACTGATTTATTTAGTGCTTTAAATACACTGAAAGTAAAGATGAATTAAGCTTCTAGTTAATTTATTTTTGAAAATGAGATTTAAATTTATGAATTATTTACATCTCCTAGAAATTTTTATTGTAAAGTAATTAGAACCATTTTCTTAGTTAGTATGGATTAGACCAACTTAAACTGCCTAACAATCTCACACACTCTTTCATTTCTTGAATGAAATTAATTATTTTTATAAGAAAATTGTATAATCTAAGAGTTTTCTTTCCTAGTCCGGAACAGCTTCACAAAGTGCTATGCTTAACCCTTTGGGTCACTTATCACAATTGTAAAAATTGCTTTTGAACTATACTTGGCACTTTCCAGACTTTGTGGCACATTTATCCTATCATATCAGCCTCAGGCACGATTATACTTATTACTTCAATTCTCAGATTGTATAAAGCCAAAATTAAATGCATCATTGTTGAAGCACTATGGTAGTAAAGCTTCATAACAAAGGTCTTGTAGTATAAAATGGTTATTTAAGCAGTTAAATCCTAATATATAAAATAAATCACAAATATCAATATCTCTTATCTGGATTCACTATGTACATTAAAATCCAATGGAGCATGCTTTCCTGTTTAGTGCGGTATATTAGTTAAACATAAAATTTGTTTAACTTATTTAATTACAGAACTCTCATGCTTTTGACAAGGTACCTTGTTAATTAGACTTCAATTCTTAGTACATTAAGGTAGAATATGCACATTGATATCAAAGACTGTTTTGCTGTACGGTAATTAGTACTATGTCTAGGCATTGTGCTTTCCTTAGCTAAGCAGTCTTGGGAGAACCAACGTGACACAAAAAAGCAAACATCCTTTGCTTAAACATGTCTTTCCTCAGGCCTCCCTAAACCCTGCAAAAGGTCTTCTGCATAAGAAGCTGACTGCAGTGCCTGCATAGTAATATCCAAAAAGACATCAATGAATGACCTCGTAGACACAAAGAACTTACTCTGTTATATAGTAAGCAACCAAAAAATCTGTTCCTGGAAGGAAAATGCCAGGCCAAAGTTAAAATAACGATTTAAATATGAAAGAGTATATGGTAGTATTTATTAATATTTTACGGCTCAATAAGGTATTTAGCATGGGAATTTTTTTTTAATTATAATTTATTTTTAACTAGAGGTACTTAGGACTGCAAGAAGAGTTGTTATCGCAATGTGAAGAACAACTTCTTTCATGTCCTGATTCCATCAGATCTGTTGTCATTTAATATGGTTCCATACCAGGCCCAGGGCCTTTCACTGGCTCATAGTGAAAAGCTGACTGTTGAAGATACATTTGGAAATCGTTTACTAAAAGAATCTGTGAAGCAGCAAGGCTGTAATCAGACGGAGCGCATCACTGCTCTTGATGGTCAACAGGAAAGAGAGAAGTCTGGTGAAATCATAGTTTTTTACATTGGTAGCCACTAATAGAATTTCTTCTAACACTATGGATTTAGAAAGAAATGTATAAACACCATCTTTTAGGTTGAATATACAAGCTATGGGGGGTGTGTGTGTGAGATTTCATTATCACTAAACGTGATAATGTTGACCACGTTTTTCATTGCAGCTGTGTTTGTAAAATGACAAGCTCTATAGAAACATCCAGTCATGCAGAGACACTGGGCTGGAGTCACTTACCAAGCTCAAGTGTTCCACCATATGTAGTTTCTGGAAGTGATACTTCATTTTTTAAAGTATTAATATGTTAGGGAACAGCTAGGCTATAAATGTGAGTTAAACCCTGTTGTCTGAGTTAACAGTTTCACTTAAATTTTATCCCTACTTAATTCTAAAAACTTAAGGGGTGCTTGTAAATGTTTAATCAAGCTTGAAAAAAAGTTCTGTACTTTGGCTGAAACCCAAATCCAAGAAAGACAGTTTCTCAGTGCACTTTTTCATTGCTCAGACATTAATAAACTCTGAAAAATGCTTCTTTCCCATCAAAAGAGCGCATAATTTTTATTATTCAGTGTTTTGCTACATATTTATTTGAACCTTCAAGTGATTATAGGGAGTGTTTCACTATCCATAGTTGGAAAATAACTGACTGCACAACCTATATTTTTTGAGGAGTCATACTGCAATTATGTAAGTTAAACAGGCAGTAAAGCGTATTTCTGATATATTATGTCCTTTCCTACTGCACCTCTTACCACCAGAGCTTATATTTTTTATTTCACTGGGAATATTTCACTGGATTCAAACTGCAAAAAAATTTTCCACATTCTGAAAGCAAAACCAGTTAATTCTCATTTTTGGACATTAATCTATTTATAATTCAGAAAAACCAAAAGGAAATTAGAAAGGAATCAGCAACTTGCATTCATTTTAATAACAAGCCAAGTCTGAATTTTTATTTTTTTTTCATATGGGTATACTGGTATATCTCAACCAGTCAGGGAGTAAATTACTACACCAGTTCTGCAAAAGCAATGACTCCAGGATGTAACCAGGAGAAAAAAAAAACGTTCCCCAAACACATCTCCTTGAATTTCAAGAAATAAGTGGAACTTACTAAAGTCATAAAATACACTGGAAAGATTTTTCAATTAATATGAAACATTTTTCCACATGTTTCTTTTTTTTTGTTTGTTTTGTTTTTTTGTTTTTGTTTTTTTAAAAAAGAAACAGGAAACACAGCCCATATTCCAAGAGCAGTGGGAGGTTAAATGGAAATGTTTTTTCGTTGACTAGATGACTCTACCTTTACCAGCTCCTCTTGATCCTCTTGGGGGAAAAACAAAGCTAGGCTGGGTTACCAGCCAACATTGCTTCAGCTTTGCTAGCCTGCAACTGGATGAAGCTTTTCAATCCTACTCTGGTAGCTCAATCAAATGAACACAACTGGGGACACACAGCTCGTCTCTCCATCAGGTGGTTGTTTCCCCAACTAATAGTATTGAATGAGGATGGCTGCTACCCTCGCTCAATGTGGCAGCACCCAAGCTCCTATGGAATTTGGGGTATAAACTATCTGTATGATCAGCGACCAAAGCACCCCTGTGTGATTAGTTTGTCATTAATATTTTTCCATTTCTGGCTAACATTTAATGTCATTGTGCAGAAGGGAAGGGTTACGCATATAACTTCTTACCAACTATCAATGCACATTCCATAGCAGTTTGTGATTAGTTTTATTTATCTAGAATTTGTTAAAGGATTCATGCAGAAAGATCACAGATGGCCACAGGTCATCTAGCCTGAACTTCTGTATGTCATCTCTCATAACGCCCTAGTCTCTTAGGTGAGATGGACTCATCTCCTTCTGAAACTACTCACTTTCCTTAGGGGTTAAGGGACTGGTGGAGTTAAGAGAATCTCATGTCGACCACAGGTCTGCAGAGGGTACGCTTACTCTGAGTTAACCACTCTAGTGAAACACAAAGGCAATGCTACACAGCGTTCATGAAGAGCTCTGAAAATAATATGGGCATAGCTTCTTTTTTTCCATATGCACATACAAGATTGATGGACAGATGCTGACAATTCCAGACAATTTATGTCTCACAGGAAACACATAAATGTGTAGTAAAAAAAATGTTTCAGACTAAAAAAAATGCTCTTTCTACTTTAAAGTTGACTGGTAATAAAAGGATTTGCATATGTGTTCATCTGCTATAGAAGGCTTCAAGGATTTGCAATTGTAAATTGCTATACTGTAAATGAAATGGAGTAAAAGGTACACGTCTTTAAAAATTATACAACTTTCCTTCATTCTACGTATTTTCTATACATAAATTATACAAATCCTATGAAAGGCTGACAATATTTAATATAATACTAGCAATGCAAAATTAAAACCAGACGAGTTAAAGACAGGTGTTTTAAGGAAGTTTCTAATTAAGTTAAATGGAAAGTGATGTTATTTCAGAAACAGCTGCAGGATGTTCCACCCCACAATCATTTTGAGTCTACATGAATGCTGATGAGTAGGTAATTTCCAGAAAGACTACTGTATCAAACTGTGATATCACTTGAAAATAGAAAGCACTTCCCAGACTTCTTGCCAAGTTGCTAGGATTGCCAGCTACTGATTCATTTGTGATGATTTTATATGTATTGTGTATGTTACATATAAATAATATATAATAATATTAAGTATAGTGCTTTAAATATTTGTTATTTGGCATGGCATTTGGTGCAAAACTTCCTGTACATTAGGTAGGAAATTAAGCATAAAAGGGTTTTTTTTTAATCCTTTAAATGATCTAAGTACTGTATCTCACTTTCTCTGTTTTGAATACATCAACTAGGTTTTGATAACTTATTATCAGTCACAGTGAAAACAGAAATTTAGAAGTGATCTCAAATAAGTGGTGTCAAATAAGACAATGAGAATGTAGAGTTTAATACTAAAAACATTAATTTCATAATTTGTCGCTTCATTAGATTCATTGATTTCAACAAACTTCTCAAATAAAGGTGGTTACTCATGTGCATAAGTGTTTCCTACACAAGTTCCTAATTTTTCAATACCTTTAAGTCTCATAATGCAAACAGGCAGAGATTAAACAAAAAGTTTAAGAAGCATTGTAAAACACATATGTATTTGTTCTTGCAAAAAATCACATTATTATAAGACCATTCATGCCAAGCTAACATAAGCAAAGAGAAACATTGTTTTTCCTTCCCCATTACAATGAAGCAAAGAAAATCCTCAAAAGAGACGGAAATCCTTCACACTGCTAAGTAACAGTTGTCTGCCTTTGTTTTCATTCAGTATGGAGATCTGTCAGCTCTTTCAGGGCATGAGGGTACTTCATTCAAAGGAAACTACTGAGGATGTGTCCAAGGATAGATGCTAAAATACCTAAAAGAATAGAGGCTCAAATATGCACTATTGTACCAGATAGGAATTTTTACTGAAAATTAATGTGAATAAATACAGTGCGGTCTATAATACCATGGAGGACAATTTCAAGATCATGTAGAAAATGTACATAATAGGAGGAAAAGAATAAAGGACAGAAATAAAGGATGATTTTTCCTTTAAGTCTCTTTTGTTCAAGACTGCAAAAAGTGTCAGAAAGATGAATTTTCTAAGCCAACCAAACTGCTGAAGAACTAAATTCCACCTTTAGGGTTCTCTTTCCTGAAAAGGAGTGTATGAAGTATCCAAGACAATATTAGCCATTAAATTGGGACAAATTTAAAAAACAGTTGTTGTTATTTTAATGATGGCTATTTTTTTCTCTTCTTTCTTCTCAGCCAGTAGTCAGAGCAACATGCAACTGGTACAGGTTGCTTATATTTTAGAAAAGCACCTCTTTTCACCCTTTTTTGTGAGGATGAGTATATTTTGTGCACTGCTCCAACAAAATGATACATCTTCAACCTGAGAATGCCTCAACACAGAGTGAAGCACATAATCCCTATGTCTCAGGTTCAACGGAGGGTGATATTTTCTTTAAACTGAAATACACTAGGAGTTAGTGGAGAATCAGTGCCATAAGGTAAACCAAAGGTAACTGCAGAGACAGCAGCAGACAGTGGAGCGCTAGGGCAAGCTATCGAAGAGTGTTTTGCACTTGCTGGGCCTCCCGTCGGTCCTTGCCCCAGCACCCTAATTCTGGAGGTCCCACAAAGGACAGCGTTGAGACCCCCAGGCCATTCTGACTTCTCTTTCTTCTGCTCACTCTCCAGTTTTTCTGACCCGTCCACATGAGCACGACAGAAACAATATTCTCAAGAGTGAGTCCCACTGTGATCTTTCTTTAACTATAAAAAAACCTGACTACATCTAGGTTATTTCATCTTTCAGTTACAAAATGTCAATGTCCAGTGTCCGAGGCAAAGGGGTAAAAATAAAATAAGTGTAATTAATTGCATGCAAAATGTAACTGCCTCTAAGTGTTTAGAGTTACCTTTATTTTCACTTTCTGTAGTACTATTAACAGCTATGCTTCAACCGGGACAATTATTTTTCATCCTCCTTTTAAATCTTAAAATTATTCTTCTATATTCCCAGTCATGATTCACTACAGTTCTCTCACATTGTTACTGAAGTGGGAACACTAAATAGGTGAGAAATAAATTCCAATTTATAAAGTATTGTTCAAATTAGGGAAGTAGATGTTATAAATGTTGTATGTAGGGAATACATTTAAGAAAAAATATGCAAAATGGTGCATTTCTGTAGACACTTAAAAATTGTTATCTGGATCCAAAACATATTGATGAGGCTAGACAGAGAAACAGAAAGCAATGGGAAGAAGAAAAATGCATGACAGAATATGCTACGAACACTGTCACTAATGTGTACATCATTAAATATTCTGGTGAAAAGAAGCCATATAAATAATAACTAAGGTTTTTGGCCATTTCTTGGACAGACCTCTTAGGTTTCACAATACTCTTCAGCACAGTATCCTTTTAAAGCAATGCAATTCACTTACAGCAGGCTGCTGGATCTTCATCGCTTCCGTCAGAACAATCTGGGTGAGAGTCACAGGCTGATCCAGGCTCCGTGGACTGCCCATCAGTGCAGGTGAATTCTTCTAAGGAGCAGAAACCTGGCGGCTCCGACGGTGTAGCGTCCAAGAACTGGATGCTATTCAAACATATGAAACCTGCCCTGCTCTGCAGTGTTCCTTTAAACATAAGCTGTGGATTGTTACAGTTAAAATATTCACATTAACAGACAACAGAGAGAAACTGCTTTTTATTTCCATAAGATAATAATGTCCTATGTGTAAAAATCACTGGATACTTTCCATGACAAAACCATGACAAAAATAAAATCAGAAGCTGAAATTTTGTATGACAACTACTCACGTTGAATTTTCTGAAAATTTTTAGCTTAAATGGTTTGACAGATTCCAAGAGTGAAGTTAAGTAGAAGCCTATCTTAAAGAAAAACTCTTTATCTCATAACCATTTGGCTAAAAAGTTGCAATGTCTTTGTGCTTTTAGAAGAGTGACCTGAAATGTAACATCCTAATGACTTCATCTTCTGCTCTGAAGTCTCTTCACAGCCTCATTTTGCAGATGCCCAAGAGAAAAAAATCTGGGTTACACTCATAGGTGAATAAAATGGGTTAGGCACTGTCCTAGGAAATCAATGGCAAGAGTATAGCTTAACAACCAATATCTCTTTCACCACTTAAGATAAGATGGCTGCATCCAGCCTATGCAGTGGGATTGGTCCCTGACTGCTGGTAACCCTTAAAACTGTTCCAGGCACTATCTGGGAGATGGCCAATTGGCCTGAGTCAAAACCTTGCCTAGGAGTCATGCTAATGTTTTAATTACATGGACTATCACATGGCATTCCTTGGGCCTGTGCCCTGGCCCTGCTTATTTTACTCCTATTAGCACAGACATAGAGATTCAAGCAGCATTTCTTTCTCCTATAGAGTTCCCTTGTGCTGACTAGATTTTACTCAAGCTGGTTTAGACCAATGAAGGTACAGAAGAACACTTCTTGCTCCTGGCCACTGTGGAGCCCGGCTCTGCCAAGTCTCAAAGCAAGGAGATTACCTCATTTGTGCTCTCCAAGTTTCTTTTACCTTGCTAAAAAGCAGCAAGAAGCAAGCTTGGATTCATCAGAAAGATGAAGATTTCAATGAAAGAAAGCACTGAGAGACAAGAGCAGAAGGTGGAGGCACAAATCAAAAAGGGAGTTGTGGATTTTGACAGACTGGGACATGACCAGAGCACCGGTCTCAGAAAGTAGTCATGTGCAAGAGGCAGAAAGCACAGTGGAAGGAAAGCTAGACAAGATTATCTGACAAAACAGAAGGAAACTAGAACAGATGTGATTTGGGGCATGAGCAGAATGGTTTAACACACTTGCTGGAGCCTGGGAATTAGGTTGGAGCTAAATCTCAAGAGGCATTTTTCTAAGCAATAAGAATGCTATATCTTATTATCTTCCACTAGAGACAATTTCTTCAAAATGACAAAAGCCTTCTAATACTATCCATTCTCTACCAGTTCAAACAGCAGAATGCTACACTGAAAACTTTACATAGTCACATAACTAAAGATAGTATCTTTCCTTCCCTAAGAACAAGTTACCCTTGCCATCTTTGTATAAGAAAACATAGTTTTGGCTTTCTACATACACACACACGACCTCAGTAGCCTCTTTTTTTTTTTTTTATTTTTAGATACCATAGATAGTCTTAATACACATATGGTTGTTGATTCACACGTGTCTTTGTTGGAAAAGGAGAGGTAGGCAACAAGAGCTACTTATAACCTACTAGCTTGCTGAAACGCGTTCATTCTAATATATGTCAAAATATCAGTTCCTGTAGTGGGCTTAATCTTTGCCCTTTCACAGAAATTACATTTTCAGCTGACTGTTGAGATAGTAAAATATGATGGTTATTTACAGAATTGTGAAAAATAAATGTAAAATTACTTAAAATAGAATCCTGTAAATGTATTTAAGAATTAAGTAGCTGCAACTTTGCATTCTTCTCCATGCCTGAAAATTCAAGGGGAAGATATTCTCTCATAATTACCAGTTTACATCATTTCACTGAAATCCCGCAGCCATCATGCACATCATCTCACTTAATAGTATTTATATTTAAATGAGTTGGTAACACCTGAGAGGGACTCAGATGACTAACTAAAACATGGTGAGATTTGTATTCGTTTTCTTGCATGCGATTAAAAACCAGCAGCTTCAACATGATGCTTGTGTAAATGTTTTGTTGAGCTATAACCGGAGCTTTACTCACACTGAAGCAATGAAAAACAGCAAGACCTTCAGCATACATATCATTTTAACAAATTTTTAAGTTTCCTAGAAGTTTTATAAACTATAAGGTAAAGCACCTTCAAAAACTGAGCACGTGCTTTTTTCATTCATACCTTTAATTTTTCTAGCCGTGTCGGTAGCTGTATATCCACTTTGACCCACTCCTCCTTAGTCATGGTGTTGGTTTCCCACAAGACATGTTCCTCCTGTAGAATGTAGAATATGATGTTATAAAGCTAAATTTTGTTCCTCTCTAAATTATCAAGGCCATTTTTTTTGTCCTCAATCTTTTCATATCCTAGTCAAACGACATGTGACAGCTTCATATATTCATGTGCAATCTTTGCACTGAACTCTATGGCAGAGGGGGGACATAAGACATGTTTACTGTAATTAAACAGGTTAATAATATAATTATCAGGAGTTGGCTTAGTAGCATCAAAGTGAATTACTATGTAAATTAAGCCATGTTATTGCTGAATTTAACAATATGTTTCCATGGTGCTCTCTACAATATTTTCTTTTTCATAAATAACTGCTTATATTATGTTGTGTTATAATTAGATTTAGTTTTCTTAGAACTGAATTTAGGGTCTGTCGAAATTACCCAATCAACTGCGCTAAAAACTTTTTTTTTTTTTTTATTTTGTTTTTTTTTAATCTGTAAAGCAAGCAGGCAGAGTACTACCTAAGAGGTCCTAGACATGTTCTGAGTCACCTTAATCCCAATTTTCACTCCACCTCCTAAGGATAACAGTGAGAGTGTCAAATATGGTAAGGCTCCTTGTATGCAAGCGCTCCAAGCCCTTTTGATTCAATAATCTGACAAAACCAGTTAATGCTCATTCTGCTTCTAGTTGTGATCCTAACTGGAACATGCCGAGGCCAGTATAAAGAAAAGAAATGCAGCAATGTGAGCTTCATATCCCTAAATAAAATCTTTTCAAGAATCAGCTCCAAAACAGAGCAAAACCAGAAAGACAGAAAAAAAATTCAGGAAAAGTTAATATAGGCTATACATACAAACAGACTTTCCATTACAAGTATCAATAGTGAGACGCCTTTTAGGATACTGTGTAAAGTACTGGTCATACCTTTTCCACAAAGGATATTACAGAATTAGAGGCAGTTCAGAAAAAGATATGAAGCAGGATAAAAGAAATGGAAAGTCTCTTGTATGGAGAGAAATTGAAAGGATAAAATCAATTTACCTTACAGGAGACGAATAAAAGGGGATATGATAGGTATGTGAAATGTTATCAATACTATAGACAAGGACAGTTATCTTTTTTCCTGTCTTGCAATATAAAAAAGTGGAGGAAGATGCTGTCTACTGTTTGATAGACCACAAGGTCTGAGCCAGCAGAACACCACCAATACGATTTGTGATGAATAGCCAATTATTTATGCTCTTTTCCTACCAAGGCTTCAACTCTTTTGACATATTAACAAAGCTGGAAGACTAAATTTCTATTGAACATGCGTTCAAAGATCAATTTTGGAAAACTGCAGGACAGTGCCAAGCCAATATCATAATTCCAAACACAAAATGACATAAGAGATCAAATTTGGATAAACCACATGACATACTTGATTTCAGAAATAAAAATCAGTATAGGATATAAGTATTTGTCAACTTGTTCATGTGATAGATATTCAGCAAGAGTCTTTCAATGTCAAAGACACTTCATTCTGCATAAAAATGGCTTCATTTTGCTAAATAATTCAGCTTCCAAAGAAAATCTATTAACATTATTAGCCTACAATAGCCACATATAAGACACAGAAAAGAATGATGTACCAGGAACCACGCATGGCAGGTTAAAACCATAGCCTGTGGTTAAATATCTGCTTTTAGAAATATTTTAGTTAATGTATTTCCCCACAAGTACATATACAAACCGTTTCAACACATTTGTATATCTTGTGGGAACACTCTACATTTGCTGTTTGTTTGATTGGATGCGTCTGGGTACTATAATTTTGTTCACATTCAATTTACAGTTTAGGTACTCATCCCCATAACCATCTTTCTCCCCAAATTATTTTAATAAAAATGGCTTGTAGCAGTAAACTTGAGTTTCCTGTGTGTGTGCCAGTATCCAAAACTTCTAGGGCTGTTTTTCACATTGAAAGCTGTAAATCACCTCATATGCAGCAACTTTTTAAACTGGTTATTGTTCCATGCAACAGACATTACCCTCTGATTTTATACATCTCTAATAAACCAATAATATTATTTTCCCTTCCTCACAATGTTTTGTCTGTAGAATCTTTCCTGCTTGTCAGATTCTTCCACCTCTTCCACATACAAATGGGTTAATCACTCTCTCACATTCCTTGTGTCTCTAGCCTTCTTTTACAATGTTGAATGTATTGCTTTTTCAGTACTTTCCCTCGAGATTTATTTTGGTGATGCAGTAGAGCAGTTGCTCAAAACACCTTCACTCTGTTCCCCTTATTGTGATATATTATGATCAATAAACAATTTTTTGTAAAGCTAAAATGCGAAAGAATTTTTTTCTTTTTCCTGCAATGTTTTTTTCCAGATAATGCTACGCAGATTTGAAGGATGGAAGAGACAATCATTAGTTTTTCTTATCAATTCCATTTATAAAATACAACATTTTTTTTTTTAATTTTTGACATTTCTCTACAGATAAATTCACTGCGGTGCAACTGCACTCATCATTTTTTCTCTGCTTCTCTCATTTCAGAGAGCAGTTTAGAACAAATGTTTGATTGTTCCCCCACAATGACTAATGGATCACCTTTAACTTCTACAGAGGAGTGGACTTGCATGGATTTTGCAAGTGTTTCTGAACACGTACAGAAATTTTAGTGCATTAGGGTACAAATATGCTTGCACATATAAACATCGGTTGAAATTATCTTTTATTGTTAAGTGTCCATCTGTTTTGTAAGCCATACAAGATGTAAATATTAAGAAGATAAAAGGAAGAAGTATAAATCCATTACTTAATGGGAGGAATGAGCAAGTAAGGAATGGCAAATGATAGACTGAAGTCAAAATTATCTTCTTTGGTTTCAGTTTTCACAGAAAAGTTTCAGATTCATCCGAAAGTTAATAGACAGTTAATATCGTTAGTATTTTATGTTAATAACACAGGTGATATTACCAAATGTGAATGCAAACACAGACCTGAACAGAAGAATATTACGAATTCGTATAAATCAGAAGTACTGAAACTGGAAGGGAATCAAGAAGTTTTAAGTAAAATTTACATAATGGAAGGAATATCTTACTATCAACAACTAACTCTGAGAACCTGAGGAGAGTGTGTGGGAAACTAGAGAACTGGGAGAACAAAGGATATGTATTACAGTTAAGGGAAAAATACAGACTATACAATTATAGCCAATCATCTGAAAGTTGACAACTCATAAGACGCTGGAACAAATGTTAACTATAATCCTGTAAGTAGCTAGAGAATTAGAAAGTGAGAAACCTACATTAGCTGCTTCTGATGAGGAGCACGTCATATTCAGCCAATGTAATTTTCTTTTTTTTCATCATAAACAGAGTTGAAAAAGTAGATATTACTTTACTTTATTAAGGCTTTTAACATACTCTCATAGGACATTCTTTAAGCAAATTAAGGAGATTTGGTGCAGATGGAATTTCTGTAAAATGTGTGTACAATTAGGAGTGTGACCTTATTTAAGCTGTCATATGGCTTTCTATCAAACTAAAAGAACATTATAATAGGGTTCTGCATAGGTCTGACATAATTATAGTGCTGACTGTTTGGATAGTGGAATGAAAAATAAAATTTAAAACAATGTGGATAACACTAAATTGGGAGGAATTACAAGCACTCTGAAGGACGTCATTACAATTTAAAATCACCTCAGCATACAAACAGCAGTTTCAAACCAATAACACAAAATTCAAAGACATATGAATCACAGTCAGGAAAGAAAACTCAAATGATCAAATGCAGTAGCACTGAACGAAGAGCAACTTTGCTAAGCCAGCAATTAAACAGGAAAAGTTTTATAGATTATCATGGACTGCAAGTTAAATATAAGTCAACAACAGGTTACTGTTGACAAAAAGGGTTCATTTTCCCTATTCTTCTTCCTACCCAGGAGCAATTAAAATTCCCTGTCTTCCAACTGATGTCATAATATCTACATTAGAAAATACGTTCACTCATCTTTGGCCTCTCTGTGGAAAGGGTGAGGAAAGCTAGGGATACTTTCGCAACATCTGTGGTGCTTGTCCCCTTTGCATGAGGCCTGTTGGTACTGGCACTTAGCAAGAGTTATTCAGAGATAAGAGGTTCTGACCAATAAATATAGTAAAAGGGGGTGGAGGGAAACTGCATGGTACTGGACCATGCAATTGAGAGGTTATTTTGAATTACAGCCTCCAGGACAACACCTCAGTTGTCTCCCAGGGTCAGAACCAGTACTTGGCTCTCGCTTCTGTTTCTCAGTATTTGGTTAGTTTTGAAGATTCGTTTGTTTTTCATAAACAATGATTCAGTAGGAAGATGTGTAAAAGCTACATCTCCCTTCATTTCAGTTTAAGAAGTCTTAAATATGAGTTTTGTTAACATTAAATATGGGGTTTGGTTTTGAAGCTACCATCAGAAGCTTATTTCTAAAAGTTTTTCTGGAAAATTTTGTAGTATGAGTAACTCGTATCAGCTTTAAATAAGTCTATGTGCAATAAACACACTTCTGACCAAAGGAGAAATCCAATAACTAAAACAACAAAGCCTAAGAGAAGCTGTGGAAACAGAATAGACTGAACTGATGTAAAAACATTCCTCTAATGCATACATAAGGAACTGATTAACAATTAATTAAGTTTAACCTCCCAGTTCTATGGGAACTCAAATGCCACTTTTCTAATGTTTTAGCTCACACAACTGTTTCTATTTTCAGGGAAAGAAAACTCTTAAATCAGATCCATTGATGCTATTTAGGCAAATCAAAGAAATCAGTATCCCTATTCTGTCTCAAGGTTGCCATGGGCATCATACCCGGGAATTTATTGGCAAGTACTATGGCACAAATCTCCATGCATTCTGACTGGAACACTGATAATGTTACAATTCCCTGATACGGTAATGGGTCTGGAAAAATACAACTATTCCCTTTGAAAAATAAAAAATGAGCAAGAGCCTGGAGTTGTTTTCATGAGTGCTTGAAGACACAGTGGGAAAGAAATAAGGAGTTTCCATTACCTGTTCCTATATTTAGACCCTTTGATAGCGTTACACCTCAGGGGTTTTTTGGATCTTATCTTTGTGAATAAAGTGGATCTGTCTTTTTAAATAATTGTATTGTTGGGTGAAACTAATTCAACTCCAACATCAAGATATGAGAGCCGTTAACTTAATGAGACCAGTTGTACTTCTCTTGCTTTCATTAAGTAGCAGTACAATAATATTAATATTAAGTTATTAAACAAGACTTTCAAAAGGGAACATTCTAACAGCAGAAAGCCTTCACAAGGCAAGAGAAGTAAGAAAGATGAAAATAATTATCATTGCTCAACTAGTATTTGTACTTTCATAGAATCATAGAATCACAGAATGGTAGGGTTGGAAGGGACCTCTGGAGATCATCTAGTCCAACCCCCCTGCCAGAGCAGGGTCACCTTAGAGCAGGTTGCACAGGAACACGTCCAGGCGGGTTTTGAATGTCTCCAGAGATGGAGACTCCACCACCTCTCTGGGCAGCCTGTGCCAGTGCTCTGCCACCCTCAAAGTAAAGAAGTTCCTCCTCATGTTGAGATGGAACTTCCTACACTCAAGTTTGTACCCATTACCTCTTGTCCTGTCACTGGGCGCCATTGAAAAGAGCCTGGCCCCATCCTCCTGACACCCACCCTTTAAGTGTTTGTATGCATTAATAAGGTCATCCCTCAGCCGTCTCTTTTCCAGACTAAACAGACCCAATTCCCTCAGCCTTTCCTCATAAGAGAGGTGTTCCAGTCCCCTACTCATCTTGGTAGCCCTATGCTGCACCCTCTCCAGCAGCTCCCTGTCCTTCTTGAGCTGGGGAGCCCAGAACTGGACACAGTACTCGAGGTGTACTTTAGTTTGACATGGCTCTTTTGCCTAATAATAGGTAAAAGAAGGGAAAATTACTGCTCTAAAACATGGGCAAAGCAAATCAGGTGGCTAAGAAAGAGCTTGACAGACACCCTGAGCTAGCAACTTTCCTTTTTTCTTTGTCTCCACAGAGAAAAGCATTTATTTTCTCATTTCCAGAACAGGAAGAAGGCTAGAAAAGCTGTTACTATAGATTTTTCCCATGAAATCCCCAAATTATTTAATTCCGTAATATTTGTTGTTTGTCCTTGAAGTCTTATTGCAGAACATTCACATAGCAAATTAGTTTATAGCTGAGATGGCAAATACCCAGGTTTTACAATTGCATAGATCAGTGGAACGATACCAAGTTATTGTTTTGCACAAACTAACTCAGGGTGCAGGCATGTGCTAGCAGGTGTACTTCCCTGTGTTTTGGCTGCTAACGCCTGGGCTGCTGTATCTTTACCCTTTGAAAATGAATGCATGTTTCTTCTTACCTGATTAGTAAACAACAGTACCACCTTGAGAACGCTGCTATCTGCCATGGAGTAATGAAACTGAAAACGGCAATTCTTGCTGGAGCAGAGACACAGGGAGCTGTTAAGATAAGCACTTTTGTATAATGCATTGTCATTAGCTTCTAACCATTCAAAATGGCCTGAAAAATAATAATAAAAAAAAAAAAAAAGTGCAATTTTTCACAGAACATGTATTTTTCTTCTGAGTCTATGAAAATAAGGACTCTTTTCCTGGACCCATCCTCGCAACAATGGAATCGGATTGTCATGCTGATGATGTGACTTGCATGTCATCTAAGTGTTTCCTGTTAAAAAGGTAGATACATATCTTCATTTGATGCACAGATAGCCCCAGCAACCATGACTTACATCAGTTGATAGTATCTTGAAGTTGTTACTTTGCATGTTAAAAGCTGTAAGCAGTCCCACATTCAGCTCAGCCTCCTTACATTTACAACCATTCAATACTTAATTGCAAAATTATTTGGAAACTAGGCTTCCTTCCTTCTTCCACTATGCTTTCCAGGAAATATGTTTTTTTACAGTAATACTTCTGTAGACTCTTCAAAATTAAAAAAAAAATAAAGCAAGCCAGGGGGTGGAGGAGCGTTCCGCCTTGCTGCTACAGGAGGCAGTAACATCTCCACCATGTAATCAAGGTCTTTATTTCTCATCCAGAATTTCTGCACCAAAATATTGGAAGCATATTGTCTTTCCATCTGAAGGAGAAAAGCAATTTCTACTCTTCTTAACCTACTGCCCTTTATAAAAGCATTCCTACAGAGATCTAAAAGGGTATTCCATCCCCTCAACAGTGTCTTATATTTCTCAGAAAGAAAAAGGCTAAATACTTTTTATCAAATATATCAGGTCTTTTTTTTCCCCCTCCTGAGTCACTGAATATTTTGCTGCCTTCCGAAGCAGCTATTAAAATAATAAACAAGGACTGATTAAAGGTCTCAAGTCCACCATTTCTGTGTTCATGTCTTTAAATGCAACTTATCTCAAACGCAGGTGTTACACAATTTATTTCAAGCTGAAAGGATAAAGTGCCAATTCACTAGGAAAACATTCAATTTTTATAAGGGACCACATTCTTTTCCTTTAGCTGCCAGTTCACTCTTTGCATTATGCAGTGTTTTACACTGAAATATGTGGTTGCAATTTCATTGGAATTAGGTTTGTAATTTCATGCCACAGTGACTAACCTTGAAATAAAGAAACATCATAGATTTAACCCATCATTCTGTTTTACAGAGATCAACAAAGCGTCTACACTTCTACAGCTACTGCTTTGTAAAGAGAAGTATTTTAGATAAACAGTCTTGTTACTTTCAATTTTAAAGAAAAATTTTGTCTGTTGTAAGGAAAATCTTGGTGTCCTGTGGAAAGATCAACCTCTGACAGCAATGGAGCCCAACTAGAATCAGAGCTTACAACTTACTGCTGGGGTGGCCCAATGTCTTCCTAGAGCTGGGGTGGGCTAGCGAACCTGCCTGTATCCTGCCACACTGAAAACTCAAAGCCTGTAAACATTTAGCTGCTTGGCTTCAGCTTAACTGTTTTATGACCCAAATCCTTCTTCTTTATTTCATGGGTTTGTATTTCACAAAGTATACAGCTTTGAATCTATGCTACTAGTTTTAGAGTAACAACTGAGCCTTCAGTTAAAATTGAGCCATGCAGTGGGACCCTTTCTTTTCTGGCAAGTTCTCTTCCCCAGCAGAGAACCGTTCAGTCTCTGAACAACTCCCCTGCAACCTTCCCACTCAAATCTCAACTGCCATTGTTCCTACTCTTTGGAGGTGATTTTTCATGAACTCACAAGTTATGGATGATATCTTGAAAAAAAAAAAAAAAAGTAATGCAATGGAATCACATTATCTAATGATTTGGCTGTTTTTTCATGTTTAAACTTGAGGGATTTTTATTATTAGTTATCTGAAATGTTGAGTTTAAAAGCCATGTTACTTCCTTTGATTTCTTTTTTACATCTCATAATCTTTGTTTTTACTATGCAGAGAATTGGTTTCATTAGTTTCTTATTAAAGAAGTGTTACCCCAGATGTGGGAAACTAGATTAATCAAATGTAAGAAGAATGAACTACGGAAACTACATAGCATCCTGGAAATAGCAATAAAGAAAAAAACACCACCAACAAAGTATTTTCTGAACAGTAGTGCAGGGGGATATAAAACCTCCATAAGAACTTTTGACACTAGAGAAATTAAGAGGAAAAGTTATAGAGAAAGTGCCTACAATACAACACTGGAGAAAAGAAGCAATAAAAGAACAAAGAAAAAAAGTCCACCAAGGACAGAAAGTATTTTATTAAATTTAGGAATACCAGGAAAGGGGGATTATTCAAAGCCTATAAGCAATCCTTTCTTTATAAATATAATTGTCTAGACCTCTGTTTTATAATTTAGTTTCTTACCTCTCTTCTATTTATAGTAGTGAAAGCTTTGATCAAAATCAGGAACTAAAGCTTAGTCAAGCTCTATTTGCATTGCTAGTTTGAGCCCTCAAGCATGGCATTTTTGCAGTTTGCATACCTTTTCTTTAGTTTTTAGAATTCTAGTTAATATTCAACCTCTTCATTTATGCCTCAACAAATCTGCGTGAACAGAAATACTGAATGTATTGAGAAGTGAGCAATCATAGTTCAGATTTTTGAATACTTTCCAATATTAATGATGAATTAAATTCTGCGTGTTGTCTTGACACTTATTTCTTCTCACATATTTTTTTTTCCTTTACAATATGGAAGCACAGGGAAGCACTTCTATGCAGTTGTTTGTGTTGTATATTCAGCCTACTCAGCTACCTGTGCATGTTTATACAATAATGCCCAAGCACCTATACAACAGACATTTCAAAGTGCGTTCTGATTCAATAGACGTTGCTTGTGACCTGGTCCTGTAAAAGCCACTTACAGAATTTTAGTATCTTTTCTGTTAGCACAATATTGCTATAAAAGGGAAATAATCCATACCCGTTACTGACCCTTTAGGTATCATGTTAAGGTATGGCACTGATACAACACCTTTCAGGGAGATGTTTAAAATAAAATCAGATGAAAAGTTTCATTATTCTTAGATATCCCAGTGGAAACTGAAAGGTGCTGTGGCTCTTTTCTTTTTTTTTTTAAAAGTTAAGAAAATTAATCTGCGTTACTTGTCTATCTGCTCACTGTTGTACATAAATGTCAACACGTAAAAATTTATCTTAATAGAGTGCATACACTCAAGCACTTCTGTTTGCTATTCCATTATAATTTGACTTACAGTTACTAGAGTGTGTTGAAATGCATGTTAAAATTAGTTTTAAAATCTTTCCAAAATGAAAACAATATCTAAGCATTCATTCTGCTGCAGTCAATGAGATGTTCTCCATTTCTGTGGGCTCAGAGTTCAAACAGTAATCTCTACACTATCAGTTCTTCAAAGCTACATCACAAATTATACCATTACAACTAGTGCTGCTTAACCCCTTTGAAGGCAGTCTCAGTAGATGCGCCAAACACTTAGCTGGCAAGGAGATTCCATTTCACATTACAACACTTAGACATTTATATCCATCAAGCTTTCTAAAACCTTTCCTATAAACCCATAGACAAGCACTACACAGTGACTTCAAAAAGCAAGTGCTGCTTTTACTTCTGAAAATTGCAGCTGGATTAATTCTGTTTTTAAGACTGATAAACTATTTTGGACAATAAACATTTCTCTACAGCTCCCCTAATTAATGATTTGAAGTGAATTTCCTGACTTTTTACTCAAAAATAGTAGTACTACACAAGTAAAACTGCCAAGCATTAAAACCAAAACAAACCAGGAAAAACACACACAGGGGCAGCAGGCTTAGATGGATTTAATTTAATTTCACTAAATCTTTGCATAGATCTGATAGAAATTATTAACTGGAGAATATACCAATTATTAGTTTGTATGGGAATTCTTACATTGAAATGTTTCATGTTTTGCCAGCATGCGTGTTCACAGCACCCTTAGTAAATGGTCAAAGCAAAAGCTAATTTAAGTACAAAATACATGCAATTACTTTGCATGGTTTTGTTCCGTTTCTACGCTGGGTCACAACCTTGTCCTAAAAAGCACCATATTCTTCATGACAACTAGTAATTGCGCATTAACTTCAATTTCCCACCTTCAGTGTTGTTGCTCCAATCATTCAGGAAGGAACAGGAGGCAATCTTGAGCCCGGCTTGCAGTCGTGTCCACATAGCAGGCTCAATTGGCTGATCTGAATACCACTTGCACACACCAAGCTCAAAACTGGAAGTCTGCAGTGCTAAAAGACAAAGAAAAACAATCACTTAACTTCTTAAGAAGTCATTATTTATGAGACTACTTCCCATTACAAACATATGCTTATTAGACTACTTGACAACATTTCTGCCTCTGGTTACTTCAAAAGCGTTGTGTATCACTGAGTGCTGCCTAATATTTCAGGCTGCCATCTTTAATGACACCATTTTAAAAAACCATTCGCTAAAGATAGATGCTTCTTTCAGAGCAATGGAGTGCTATTTATGTTAGCCAGTTGTTGCAACCCTCATGAATTCACTTCTGCAGAGAGAGTTGCCAGGAAACATAAAAAAAATGACACGTCATAACAAGAAATACCTATTTGCGTTTCTAGATGATAGTTACAGAAAAATCACTTCTAACCGAGAGCTTAAACTCAGCAGCATCTCCATAATACCTGCAACAGAACGTTTCTTTCTAGAACCAAAAAATTTCTGAATACATCACCACATATTTTCAAGAACTCTTTCAATGGCAAATGATACATGACTAATCTAGTGACTTTCTAGAATGGAGTGACTAAGTCAGTGGACAAGGGAAGAGCTACAGATGTCATCTACCTGGACTTCCGTAAGGTCTTTGATATGGTCCCCCACAACATTATTACCTCTAAATTGGAGAGATATGGGTTTCACTGATGGACTGCGAGACAGACAATGAATTGGCTAGATAGCCATGTCCAAAGAGTTACAGAAATGGCTCAATGTCCATTTGGAAACGAGTAATGAGTGGCATTCCTCAAGAGTCAGTATGGGGACCAGTACTATTAAGTATCTTCATTATGACATAGATAGTGGGATTGAGTGTACCCTCAACAAGTTTGCAGATGACAGCAAGCTAAGCGGTGCAGCTGATATGTTAGAGGGAAGGGATGCCATCCACAGGGACCTTGGCAGGATTGAGAAGTAAATCATAAGCCTCATGAAGTTGAGCAAGGCCAAATTCAAGATCTTGCACCTGGATCAGGGCAATCACCACTATCAGTACAGACTGGGGGATTAATTTATTGAGAACAGCCCTGCAGAGAAGGACTTGGGGGTACTGGTGCATGAAAAACTGGACATGAGCTGGCAATGTGCACTTGCAGCCCAGAAAGCCAATCGCATCCTGGGCTGCATCAAAAGAAGCGTGGCCAGCAGGTTGAGGGAGGTGATTCTCCCCCTCTGTTCTGGTGAGACCCTACCTGGAGTACTGCATCCAGCTGTGGGGTCCCTAGCAGAAGAAAGACATGGACCTGTTGGAGTGAGTCCAGAGGAGGGCCACAAAGATGATCAGAGGGCTGGAGCACTTCTCCTATGAAGAAAGGCTGAGAGAGCTGGGGTTGCTCAACCTGGAGAAGAGAAGGCTCCAGAGAGATCTTACAGCGGCCTTTTAATACTTAAACGGAGCTTATAAGAAAGGTGGAGAGACTTTTTATCAAGGTCTGCAGTGACAGGACAAGAGGCAATGGTTTTAAACTGAAAGAGAGTGGAATTAGATTGGATATAAGGAAGAAATTTTTTATGATGATGGTGGCGATATACTGGAACGTGTTGCCAAAAGCAAGTTATGGATGTCCCATCATCAGAAGTGTTCAAGGTCGGGTTGGACGGGGCTTTGAGCAACCTGATCTAGTGGATTTTGTCAAATTTCAGCACTCAAAAAAAGTTACGAATACACTCAAAATAAATCAAGCTGATCTTTAAACACTTTTTAATTATCAAAATAAAATATTTCGATTCATTCTGCATTTTTTTTTCATTTAGTTGTAAATATTTCTGCGGCTGGTTGTTTTGACAATCGTCTCAGTCTCTTGGGACAAAATACCCATTTCCCAGCTCTTAATTCTGCAAGCTTGTCAGACAACAGTAAGATTAGCATTTTAGATTTTCTGACTCCCATCCCCGTAGCAGTTCATCTGAAAGACCTTGCATCTGGTTCTACACCTGTGATATTAAAGGCAACATGTTTGCACGATCAGAATGAACAAAAGAATTAAGTCTGAGATGTTTCCAGTTGAAGTATTCATAGTGGATTTTTGTCAAAATTTTTACTTTATAAATAATGCAGATATAATTACTCCAGATTTCAAGGAAAAAAATAAAAGCTTTGCAGAGAAGGTATACCACTTTTGCATTACAAGTGACTTATGGAGGACAAAACCCTCACTCTCCCATATAGCATTCCACTTTCATGCCTTATGGTTATTTGCTTTCAACCCTATGGCAAGATCAGAACAACAATCTTAATAAAGGAGTTCTTCACATATATAATTTGTCAGGAGTTAAGAGGGAGTTCTACAGAGCAATCAGACACTTGGATAAGAATATGATGCCTTTGAACAGAAAGTCTACTAAAGGTATAATTAACGGAGATTTTTATTACACATATTTTAGAGCATAACTTTAAAATTTTTGATTTAACAACTAAAATAATTTTTTCTGCAGTACGTATGCAATTATATAATAATACAACTATATTATATAAAGCTGTGGTGTTTTGATTGATAACTGAAACAATTTGACAGCTGTTGGGAAAACTACAAACTGTATATCTTTAATTGCTATACTGAAGACAGGGTTTTGGTTGGTTGTTTTGAACACGTGAGATTTACTGTCTCAGTAAGAGACAGCAGAACAGGGCAAGAGACTGAATGAGGGCAGTCTGGGAGAGAGGGGAGGGGGCAGAATGGAAATAAAAAAAAACTTAAAACTTAAGGAAATCATATTTGTATTTAGCCATCACAGTTTGTATCAAGAAACTTCTGAAAGCGCAAATACTTAAGCTATTTTACTCATGACCCTAAAAGCACAGTCATACTAATGAATACAAACACACACATCATTTCTTATGTGCATTTACACTGGGATTGAAAATCATGAAGAGTACAATAGAAATGCAAGTTTTAACTACAAATTTCATGCAATTAAAGTGGTCTTCATTTAAAGTCTTCTTATCCAGACTTTCCATGAGGACCAGAGAAAAAAGTATTTCAAATTCAAGCAACCTTTAATCTGAGCTTTTGTTTTAATTATTGGAGAATGTTCAGTAGTAAAATTCCTCTTTCAGAGAGAAAATTCAGATCCTTTCACCCTGTTTTTGGCTGCTGTGAGCAATTTAGATGTCACCTAATGGAGATGACTTTCCACAATGGGGAAGCACAGGTTAAGAACTGGCTCTTATTAAAATACACCTGAGGTATATTAACAGTACAGCAGCTCCATCTGTATGCCACGCTATATACTTCAACAGCTGCCATGTAAGGTAAGTTTAACACCTAGATTTATAAGTTCTGCTGAGTATACCCTGTTTCTGTTTCAATTTTTAATTTTTTTTCTCTCTCCAAGACAGTATTTCATCTCTATAGCTGATTTTTTTTTTAGTTTTGTTTGCTTTAGAAGCACTTTGTTTATGAAAAAAGCCAATATATTTGTACAGAGAGATTTATATCCTCCTGCGGGAACAGGTTAAGCAATTGTATAGGTTGCTAGAATCTAGCAATACATTTTTTTCCATTTTAAATCTGGCCTTTCATCTGCAGACATCCTCCAAGGAACAGAGAGAAGCTGGGAGAATCACACATCTGTTCTCTCTTCACTCTCAGTTTCAAATTCATTTTTTCAAAGAAAGCACACTGTAAACTTACCTGTGTTCATAGACAAGTATCCCCAAAGTTATAAATTAACATCCTTGCTCATTTGAGTAGTACTGCTAGAAAACCTCTACAAAATAGAAAAGCAAGATGGGCCGTGGCATGAAAATATTTCTATAGCTTTTGCTTCTATCATTCTCCTTTGTAAGAAAGTTGAAACATGGAGAGACTGAACAAAGTTTAGCTACCTGAAACTTCATTTCCCCAATATAGATCCTCTTTGAAATAAATACGTATGCCTGCCTGAATCATTACACTAGGATTGGTATCTTGCTCTTACTGTGATCTGCCAAAAATCGCTCTGCACTTTAGTATTTTAGTAAACATGTGCATCTATTTTTAATAGCTTTCCCTACTGGGAAATTGAGAGAGCTTTATTTTATACCACAGTACACAAAACAAATCACGTAACCTCACTTGGTCTGTGTCAAACACTGCATTTCATACCACAAGCTAAATTTAAAGACCAGACCCTCAGTGCCTGTGCTACGAGAAGCAGGAAAACAAAGGGAATGCTTTCAACCAGGAGTGTGCTCACCTGAGGGTGTGACATAGGGGCAACAGTGCAATCTTCTTGTGTGATGCAGAGCAGTAAGCAATCTAATTTATGCTAGGATGGGTAGTATTCCTTTCCCATGAAAATAAGTTGGTTTGAAAAGTGAAATGTTTTGCTAAAGAATCCCAACATGCATGGGCAGTCTGGCTGCAGAGCTGACCAGCCTGACATTACAGCTCTTGGATGTAGCAGAGCAGAACAAAGTAGCCCCACTACACAGCTGAGCATCAGGACCTTCAGGCATTTAAAAATACGCACCAGTGCCTTGGGAATCTCCCTAAAGTTGACTCCTAAAGCTTTTCCTGAGCTGGCTGAACACATCAATTCTTTGGCCAAAACCAGTAGGTCGAGGGAGGTCATCCTCCCCCTCTACTCTGCCTTGGTGAGGCCACACCTGGAGTACTGTGTCCAGTTCTGGGCTCCCCAGCTCAAGAAGGACAGGGAACTGCTGGAGAGGGTGCAGCATAGGGCTACCAAGGTGATTAGGGGACTGGAACACCTCTCTTATGAGGAAAGGCTGAGGGAATGGAGTCTGTTTAGTCTGGAAAAGAGGCGGCTGAGGGGTGACCTAATTAATGTGTACAAATACTTAAAGGGTGGGTGTCAGGAGGATGGGGCCAGGCTCTTTTCAGTGGTGCCCAGTGACAGGACAAGAGGTAATGGGTACAAACTTGAGTGTAGGAAGTTCCATCTCAACATGAGGAGGAACTTCTTTACTTTGAGGGTGGCAGAGCACTGGAACAGGCTGCCCAGAGAGGTGGTGGAGTCTCCATCTCTGGAGACATTCAAAATCCACCTGGATGCGTTCCTGTGCAACCTGCTCTGGGTGACCCTGCTCTGGCAGGGGGGTTGGACTAGATGATCTCCAGAGGTCCCTTCCAACCCTATGATTCTATGATCTTTTCTGCCCACTGAGGCATTAGTGCTCTCCTGGCTGCAAGAAGCTACGTTTATACTGTACAAGATTTCTGAAGATATTTATTGTCCTTCTTTTAACTGTGTTTAGATGTGATATCACGGATGATGGTTTAGAGGAACGCAAATAAGCCACATGAAAACACATATGGAGTTAAGAAAGCCTTTGAATGGCAAAAGGCTTTCCTTTGTATTTTCCCTTCTAATCCAAGGGAAAGGCAAAGTAAAATGATCTGTCTCCTGAAAAACAGGTATTCTTACCACATGCCAGAGAACATCCTTCACTGAAAGTGATATCATCAATGGCAACAGTTTCACCTTGCCTCTGGGTCTCCACCATCCACCAAAAGATAACCTGCAGAGATTAACAACAAATCAACAAGAATGTCATTCACCAGTTTCACAGGCAAAAGAAAAAACCTTCCAAGATATGCCAGTCTAGTCCATAGAGTTTCTATTAGAAATATGAGAACTCCAATCATGCACTGAATTTTGGAGGATTAAATCCTGGCTTTTTCACATATCTGTGGCTTGTCAGCACAGATATATAGTCTAATCATCCAACTTAAGAGTGAAGTAGCATTTAACAGGAAGGATCTGAAAACCACAATAAAATACATTAAAATCTAAGCAAGGATCATGACAGTTAAGAAATACAAAGGATTTTGTGTTTTATTAAGTCATTATTCCACCAGAGACAAGAAATGTGAAACTTTTCTGGTTGTTTTCAGAACTTATCAGAGACCTGGAGCAAAGTCAGAGCAACAAACACCATTAGTCAGATGACTTTCATCAAGACTTTAGCCAAAACAAACCTTGAGCAGTAATTAGTCAACTGTTATTCTGCTCTAATGTTACAACAGGGATTTTTATATTTTTTTTCCCTCCTAACAATCTTCTACACTCAAGAATTTACAAATATTTTACATTTCCATCTTAAGAGCAGATTGCAATCTACATTTGTAAATGTAGTGACTACCAGTTTTTCAAGAGTGATGTAGGAGGAGACTGACCAAACACAGTCCTTGGGAAAACCTGACAAAACCCACACCAGTCAAAACAACCCAACAAATCAATCATATGTATAACATTCCTTAAATTATTCCCTAGCTGTATGTTGGGATGTTACACCTCCAGGCTTTTCCAGAGTCCTAGAAGTAAAAAAATCTACCTAGAGTTACATCCTGGCTCTTAATAGAGAATGTACAGTGTTAGCTAGATGATACATTTTCAAATATTATCTTTAGAGTTTGGGGCAATTTTGTGCATAGTTTAAGATACTATAGCAGAAAACCTGTATTTATCCTATAAATTATCATCAGGAGTACAGCATTCCACTGTACAAGATGATACAACTCAGCCAAGGATGTGAACATTATGTTACGAGTTGGGTTTTTTGTGGGGGTACGGGGTTTGGGGTTTTGTTTATTTGTTTTTCTTCAGTTGTTGTTGACCTGCACCAGAAGTGCAACAGCCTGTAAAATCAAATTATTCTGGCATTATACAACCAGAGGGAGGTATGATGTTATCCACAATATCACCGGTGAGAAAACCATGTCTAGTTTATTTGTATATATACACATATATACTTTTTTTTTTTTTTAACACATCAAAGAGAAGGATGGCCAGTAACCACTTTCTCTGGCACTTATTCCACGAAGACCATTGGCATCAGACACACAGACAACTACGTTTTCTAATATAGCATCGCTAAGAACTAACATCGCCTTGTGTGTATGTACTACTTTGATCAGCTGCAGCACTATGGAAAGAATGCAGTTCACTGAAATCCAGAAGTTTTGAAGGAACAGGGTTAATCCTGATATAAGTTTCTGTTTGAAACTCTATCGATATAATGATGTTTATTTTATTTCATTTTTGTTGCTGTCTTCTTGGAAAGAATAACCGTGTCACACAAAATATTAATGGCATCGTATCACATTCAATAATATGTTCATATGACTGATATGTAGTACACCTTGGAAACTTGTTCATTTGATTTGTTTCAGAAAGCAATATTTTGAATTGTTGAATGTTGCTGCAACAACACGTGTAGATAATGCGTACTTTGATGACATCAGCAGTAGAAGGACAAATGGTATATTCATATTGCCCATTTTTATGATTACATTATTTCAGATATGGTTCTAAAACAATCCAGTACACTGTTTTGCAATTAGAAATTCAAAATATTACTTAATATCTAGGATTTGACAAATATTTTACCTTTTCCCAGTGAGTTTCCATTGTGAGGTCAGAATCTAGTTATTAATAACTTCATTTATCATACAAATACATATTTATATATAGCTTGCACTTAGGGCTTCATAGTCAGTGAGAAAAAGTGATTTAGACAATGCTAAATAGGCCCTGTCTCACTTTGCTGGTGCAAAATCACAGGTAGCTTCAAGTTCATATTGCACTGGAGCAGACAAAGTATTTAACAACTTGTGTTTCCTCAAAACAAATGAACAGTTTGTTTACTTGGTCAATATAATAAAAAGCACGGGTTTAAGAGACTTGCTTAAAGGTGTATGCTATGAACATCCCTATGAAGAGATCCCTGCTGATCAATGTTGTAGACATTCAACACATCCGGGTATTCTGAACACTTGGGCAAGTTTCTCCAATGATAAAAGAAAATAGCTATTTCTATTTAAATGTTTTTGACTACTGGAAGCAAGTCAGATGCCCTGAAGTCTGTGGAAGGCTTACCACTGACTGAACTAGGAGCAGAGTCAGTGCTGCAAGTCTGAACCCATCTCTCTAGAAAAGTGTCAGTTCTACTTTTTTCCTTATCCTGTCTTAACTTCCCCACCTCCCCAATGACAGAAAATCATGCTAAATGCCTCCAGCTGCTCTTGAGTCTAAAAAAAATTAGCTAGGCTTTATCTGGCACAGGTGCCCACTGTCCTCCCCTGAGGAGGTCAGTCCACTAATAACCGAACTGATTCACATCCACATTTAATTGAACAAGAGATTGTTCAGTTTTTTCCTCTCACACAAAGTCTAGAGCTCTTCAGTCCAAAAATCTGTAATGAAAATGTCTACTTAATGACACTACTTGCTCATAACAGTAATTAACAAATGCTGCCTAACTATGCAGTATCTATGGCCGTCAGACCAAATTAACATTGCAGCTCCATTAGTGACAAGGAAAGCTGTAGCGGGAATGTAGGTGGGATTGTAACACAAGCTGGACTTCCCCCAGGAGCACAGCCGTGGGGACAGATTCCCAGTGCAGCAGCAAAACCCAAGGTAAAAGACAGAAATCAAGCATGAAGAAAAAAGTGAACCCCAAGCCTGGAACCATTTCCTTTAATGAAGTCTGGGAGACAGAAATTTGTTCTCAATAGAATAGGGGGAAAAGTAGTTTAGGAGAGCAAACCATGATACAGTTCTCCAAAACAGACATACTGAGCTTGTCATGTGTTGAATAATTAAAGCAGTGGTAATCTTTGTGTCTCAGAATTCCCTACGGATGGAGATTTTTGAAAGCCAAAACCAAATCCCTTATCCCATAAAGATTATAAAGATTTTTTTTGTTTCTTTTGAGCAGGAAGAGACAAAAGTATTAAGTAATCAATAACGGTGGAGGCTGATTTTAATTAAAATTCATTTCAAGTGTGTTTCCAAAATTGACAAAAATAGTCAAGCACCCTACTTCAAATAAATTTCTAAACTCCAAAAAAAGACTTTTTCCTATCCATTTTTTCATCCATAGAAAATTTCATCATCATTAAGAAATCTTATAACTAAGAAATCTGAATATATGATTAAAATATTAAATGAATAAAAAAATTTATTGAGAAAAATGGGATGTCAGTTCACACTAAGGTTAAAGACTTCTATTATTCTGCAAGTTTGGAACAGGAAAAAATATATTTCTAATAGTTCCATTGCAATGGGAATTCTCCATGCTCCTGCAATAAACCAGTATGATTACTAATTATTTGACTGCAGATTTTTTGTAGTTTATTTGTGCATGGCTTGAAATCATACAATCATAGAATCATTCAGGTTGCAAAAGATCCTTGGGATCATCAAGTCCAACCATCAAACCCACTCTACAAAGTTCTCCCCTACACCATATCCCCCAACACCACATCTAAATGACTATTAAACACATTCAGGGACGATGAATCCACCACCTCCCTGGGCAGCCTATTCCAGTATCTGACCACTCGTTCTGTGAAGAATTTTTTTCTAATGTCCAGTCTAAACCTACCCTGTTGCAGCTTGAAGGCATTCCCTCTTGTTCTATCGCTAATTACCTGTGAGAAGAGACCAGCACCAACCTCTCTACGATGTCCTTTCAAGTAGTTGTAGAGAGTGATGAGGTCTCCCCTCAGCCTCCTCTTCCTCAAACTAAACAGTCCCATCTCCTTCAATGGCTCTTCATAAGATTTATTCTCCAGGCCCTTCACCAGCTTCGTTGCCCTCCTCTGCACTCGCTCCAGCACCTCGATATCTCTCTTGTATTGGGGTGCCCAAAACTGGACACAATACTCAAGGTGTGGCCTCACCAGTGCTGAGTACAGGGGGACAATCACCACCCTACTTCTGCTGGTCACACTATTTCAAATACAAGCCAGGATGCCACTGGCTTTCTTGGCCACCTGGGCACACTGCTGGCTCATATTCAGCCGCTTGTCAGTTAGAACCCCCATGTCCTTTTCTACCAGGCAGCTCTCCAGCCACGCTTCCCCAAGCCTGTAGCGATGCATGGGGTTGCTGTGGCCCAAGTGCAGGACCTGGCACTTAGCCTTCTTGAAGCTCATACCGTTAGCCCTGTAGGCTAAAGATCTTGTCATATCAAAAGAGCGAGTGCAAAAGGGCAAGTGAATCGTATTCACTTGTATGACCAGCATCTTGCAAGTTGTCACTGGAGGAAAAATATCCAACAAAAGAAAAATTTTCTCAGCTTCAGTCTCTAGGTTAAGTGAGGTGCCCAATTATGTCTGCTTAGCTAATTGTAGTGATTACTACAGTAAGTTTGACACATGCCTCTAAAGCTGGACTGTCCCCATCAGTTCTCTTTATAGAGGCTAAAGGATAACAAGGTTTGCAAGCAATAATCTAATTAGGATTTGATCCAGCACTTTAGAGGAAGAAGATGCCACATTATATTAACCATTCCCAGGCTCAATCAGTTTACTAAACAATATGAAGGATGACAAATTAAATCTAGAAGTAAAACCTTTCAGAACAATCTCACATTACTATACATACACTCCTATCAGGTAGAGGTAAGTTATTGACAAGTAACAACATTGGTACTTGTGTTTAGGTACGTATATTCTCAGTCGGGGTTGAGCAGGCAAGTATTATTTCAAAAATCCAGACCTTGTTGGATGCTTTAGCACAATGCTACCTCTGCAAGTCAAGTAATTGTGTTACTCATATGGTTTATTGAAATGAGGTTGCGCTCTCATGCCTTCAGGTTTGTATGCTAACCAACTCTTCACAGTAACTACTGTGGGAGGAAATGCTTCTGATTTTCTCCTCTGCTCCCCGCTTTCCCTCCAGTATTATGCATAATAGTGAGTTTACATCATCCACGATATTGTAGCCCTAAGTTACGTTTACTGTGCTAATGTTTTGTGTAAATGCACATGTAAAAACATTTAAATAACCTATGAGACTTACATTGTTTTTCAGCAGCTTTGAGCTAAATAAAACCACTGCATGTGTTCTGTGACAAAGGCTCAAAGCTACAATGAATAATTAAGTACAGCATTTGTCACCTGAAGTATTCCTATAGAACAGTGTCTTGTAGTATAGAATGGTATTTTCCACATAAATTAAACCTTGAGTTTATCCGTATGGTTAGATTGAGGCTAAGGGAATACTGTATTGAAGATCAAGATCCTGAGTGTACCACCTCTATGGGCAGGTAGATAATTTATGATGCAACGAGACTGGTTTGTTTAAGACACAGTTTAAGTAAGGTTTGGCATTAGTTTTAACTCCAAGAGATAAGAACAAGCAGTATTTGTTAATGCCAACCACAAACTTCCAAATGGCTTCTCTCTATTTTACCTTATGATAATGCTTTCCATTTACAAAATATTTAATTTTGACTTATTAAAAACCCCACAATTTATAAACTGTTTAACAGGTGCAATTTACAGTCACCTCTATTTACTAACCTCATACTTTTCAGTGCTATTGATTGTGATGCTATTTGCTTTCCACTGATTTTGCAGTTCTCCTGAATCTTGCCAGATGTTTGTAATAGTATCTTCAGAGTGCTTTTGAAGCCCCACCATCAATGTTCCACTCGTTTGACTGACCCAATAATGAAATGTAATCTAGGAAAAAAAAAGGGTCTGATTATTCCAGGAAAATACCATGACAAACAATGAAATACAACGACTATGCAAAAAAATACCTGGCAAATGTGTTCTTCGTCAGTTGGAAGGAAAACATTGGTCCTTAAAGTTGCAGAAGAGGATCGCATTTCAGAAGACAATGAGAGGAAATAAGCTATTAAAAGGAATAAAAAAGAAATCTTAGAAGCTTGGAGAAAAGTTCTATAAAATACAACAGTAAAACAAGAAGAGGCACATATAAAGGTATAAAATAATAACTAAAAAGCCAACTAGAGGCTTTTCCCCAGCAAAGTTTCATATAACACTTGTAGCCATTGTATGCCAAGCTTTTGTTCATATTAAATATTGACATAGTATTGCTACACGTGCCTGCTGAAATTTCAAGTAGGGTTCCAAAACATATCATGTGCTGATGACTTGAATACTGAATAAATGCAAACTGGGGGGACAAAACTAACTCAGCAGGCCAATCAAGAGCTTAAACCCCAATTATTGAATACGTAACATATTTCATGCCTAAACAACAAACTATTGTGAGCAACAATACAGATTTATTACAACAGTTCAAGTCTTTAAGGAGCTCATGGAAGATGGGGGAGGAGGCTATGGTGTTCCTCTGTTCCACAAGACATGGGTCTGTTTTTCGGTTGCTCAGAAAACTGCAGCGCAGCAGAGAGGAGGCTGTGTGCATGTGTACACACTCCCAATATGAACGATTGTCCTCAGAGTCTTCACAGTACCACTGGAGTTACCATTACCTTTCCATTTACAAAAAAAGTCCAAATGAAAGCTTTGCTTTACTTGAAAGTGTAACAGCTCAGCAAGATTCAATGAAACATGGTTGTTGCCATGCCTTTTGACTGATTGTGTCTCTTCCTGACAATATTGTTTCAGATCTTCTAAAAGATAGAAGGCAACCCCCCTATTTTATGCTATCGAATACTGCTAGTCAAAATTGGATTTCAGAGATGTTAAAGGATGCAATGGGAGTCAGCCTTCCCCCTACCTTCCTTTCCCTTCTCTCTGCTTTCCCAAACTCCAAGCAACATCAGGTAAACTGTTGCCCTCTGACATCAACATGTAAATTAAGGCAGAAAAATGAAGAAAGGAGAAAAAAGGCAAGTGTGACTGAAAGGAAAAAAAAGTCCTTAAAATGAAGATCACTGCAGAAACCAAATATCAGAGGATATGTAAAAACATCTAAATACTTCATTCATAAAACTCTGACCTCTCATCCTTGCGTGTAACTGAAAAGTCACTGACAAAGGACCATGAGACTAGCTCAGTGCTGGAGCCAGCTAAGGAATCCTCCCCAGAGAAGCATTTTTCAACCTGCTACCAAAGCAGTGGCCATGGTGCCCCCACATTTTAGACCCTTCACGACTGCTCAGGCAGCACTTTCAGAGCCTGCCAGATGTAAGGATATTCTTCCTACCCACAACAGATGGCTTGGTGCCTCAGCAGAACCCTATGCCTGACTCTACTGGTTTTTAACTTCCATAAAATTTAGAACATTTTTTTCTTTTAGTTCCCAAAAGATAAACGTATCTAAGACTCATAAACAAGGTCAGATTTCACTTGCCACAGGAATTTTAAGTCTTACACAGATGGGGCAGAAATGGGAATTTTAAGATGTTCTTTGAATGGTGATTTTACATTAAACCTCTGCATAGACAATAGGTTTCAATTAGTAAAACCAGGTTTGTTTTGGGCTTTTTTTAGTGGTTGTCACTGGTCTGTTCAACTACATATTCAGTGAAAATAAGAACCATGAGGAGAGACAGAGCTAAACAAAACCTGTTGCGTTCTGGTAAATGATTACATAAATCTTCAAAGGAGTTACATCTATCAAGTGATCTTTGCTCTCCTGCTAATGTGTATGCAATTACTTATCCTGATGGCAGGAACTCTTCTCTTTCATACTTTGCCATAGAGCATACTCTGCTCAATTGTCACCATACAATATAATTTCTGGTCTCTAAACAGGAACCAACATAAAACTGATTACACAATCTGTTGAGTCACCAGCAGTGGGAAAACTTGAATAGTTGCCATAAGGAGATAAATATTTCCTAGGCAATTAGAACCAGCATTCAGAAAATGAAAGTACAGTTTAGCCATTCTCCAGGTAGAAAACCAAAATAACCGCATACACTTAACTCTCCTTAGCCATACAGTAGACAGATCTGAGTACACAGCCTCTCAGCGAGCTGAATAAGTACAAGTATTCCAGCTTTCTGTTATTTGATCAAAATAACTTAGATCAATATGGTGTGGTGGTGCAACCCCCACCACCATCCCCTTTAGGCCACTCCGTGTTTGGCACGATTTTCCCCCCTGACCTGGACTACGTAACAGTACAATGGACCAGAACATTATCCAAGACACATAACGGTCCAACATAAAAGAAAGAAAAAAAGGTGAAGGATAACAGACCAGAACGGTACAGCAACCCCTTAACATACCTGGGTCCTGTGACTCCTACCATTTGCAAACAATAACAATAATTGATCACTCCCGACAATATATGGATTGTGGCCCAAAGAGGGGGATGATACCAGAATTTCAAGATCTAGCAAGTTCTGGGCTTGTGCAACAGGTGGAAAGTACCAGAATATCCCATTGTCCAAGTTGGGCCAGAGAGGAAAAGTACTTGACAAAAGTCACTTATCCCAGGCCCTATAAGTAGCAATTCTAGCGAGACCCTTTGAGCCCCTCTGGATCACAGAGAGCTGCAACCATCATCTCCCCTGAGCTGGGACACCACTCAGGCAGATACCTTGAGGAATAAAAAGCCAGGGCGAGTCAAACCCACCTCGAGTCTCCGTTACCGTCCACTGAGGAATGCTGATGCATTGTGAGCATTTACTCCAAACTCAAAAAGAGGGAAATTTTAACTATAGGCTAGCCTCTCTTTCATCCACCTGTGTCTCTAATATATACATTAGCTCTTACGAGCGGGGATGTTCTTATGCTTTAACTGAATCCAAATACTTTCTGTCCACTTGTCTATGCACACGTGAGGAATAAAAAGGGACACCTGTCAGCTCCCTGGAGTCGCCAGCTGTGAAGGGACCTTTGATCCTAGCAGTTAAAGACTCAGTGCGACCCCTGAAGTGATGCGTGTTTGTATGTTTGCGCTCACACGCATACTATAAGGTATCCCAAGCCAATACTCAAGTTAGTGTGAATCTTGTAATTTTTGAATCTGTAATTAAATCACTGTTCACTTATTTTGTTAATTCATCTGGTAAATCCTTAAATCAGATAATGATTAAGTGCTGCTAAAATTCAACCTCTTGATCTACCTCAAATCATTAATAAATTTTGAATTGCTGCTAAATCATAACTGTGTCAAATATTTCCATCTGCAACATATGGCTACTGCACAATTCAGACCTGACAGATATGATGGTGACTGAGCACCCAAAACCAGTCAATAGGAATATACAGGGGACTGAACAGTTTGCGTCCTCTCTAAGAAACTCCTGAAGTTGATGGTTCTCAATCTTTTACTGGTTTGGGGTGTTTGCATAAGTTAGATTTTCCCCTCCCCACCAGTTCTTTGCAAGTTAAAGGTAACCTTTTTTATTAGATATAGGCAAAAATATCTTTTAAGTCTTTGCTACGTCCTGATGCAGTGTATGCTACCAATCAAGTAGAAACCCTAGAAACTTCAACTAGAGCAAGATGCTGTTGCCTGGTTAATTAATTATGATTCTAGCTTAGAGTTTGCTATATTTTTATCCCATAGTATTTGACTTTTCTCTGCTTCTTGATGAGAAGAGCTATTACTTTAAAGTGTTTCACAACTTAAATACTTGAAATAAAACTTATGTTTATGAAAAAAGTTTCATAGGTACTCAAATTTTCGTGTTAACATCAATTTAAATCAACATGTATTTAAAAAGAGCCTTATTTTCAGAAGCTCAGTACACTGTACTGGTTTTGGCTTGGATAGGCTTACGTTCCTTCACAGTAGTTTGTATGGGGCTATGTTTTGCCTTTCTGCCAAAAATAGTATTGATAACATACTGATGTTTTTTAGTTACTGCTGAGCACTGCTTAGGTCAAGTCAAGGTCTTTTCTGTTTCTCAACCCATTCCACCAATGAATAGGCTGGGGGTGCACAAGAAGCTGGGAGGGGACACAGCTGGGACAGCTGCCCCCAACTGACCAAAGGGATAGTCCATACCATATGATGTCATGCTCAGCAATAAAAATAGGGAAGAGGCTGGCAGGGTGGCTGCTACTCGGAGACTGGCTGAGCATCGGCCAGTTGGTGGTGTGGAATGCTTTTCATTTGTATCACTTGTCTGTCTTGGTGTTTATTTTTCTCTTTGGATTTTTTTCCACCTCTTTTCCTTACAATTTTTGAAAATAATTATTGTTATTTCATTTTAGTTATTAAACTGTTTTTATCTCAGCCCATGAGTTTTCTCACTTTTACCCTTCCAACTCTCTTCTCCATCCCACCGAGGTGCGTATGTCTGGGGGAGGGGAATATGGGGTGAGCGAGTGTCTGTGTGTTTCTTCATTGTTGGCTGGGGTTAAACCACGCCAGTCCTTTTTGGCACCCAACTTGGGGCACGAAGGGTTTGAGATAACAGATTCGACCAGAGTGTAATAGACGGGATTTAACAGTTGCGGGTCACAATATTGATTCATCTCTTCTTGATATTAGTTTACCTGATCTGCGCCATGCTCTTTTTTTTTTGCTGTACATGTTAAAGATTAGTGTTAACTTTCGCAGGATGTGCTTGTACGCTACACACAAGCAAAAAAAAAAAAGGAATTCTTAGAAGGACACTACATGGGTAAAATTTTCTAATTGCAGAGCATCATGAAAGTTATCAGCTGTGGAATGAGAACTTGCAGGTAAACTTAGAGGATTTTTGTTGATGATGTTTTTTCTATGAATAGTTTTTAAAGTTATGTATCATTTTCATTTTGGTGATTTCTAAGCTTGTTTTCCACATATTCACCTTTATACCACCAATTCATGTTAATCATTATATGAAACTTCTACCTGTTGTTAGCTCATGCAATGTGTAGGAGGTGTCACTTGCTTCAGAACACTACAGATTTCCACACCCCCAGATAATCACAGTTTGGGAACAAGGTGAACAACACCTAGGCTAATCGGTCTCACAGCGACACTTCAGTCCCACAATAAGGTTATATTCTTGTACACTCTCCGATGCTGCTTGCCTTCCTTCAGGTGCTTGCTCTGAGGGCTGCTGCACCACTGCTTGTGCACGGGAGAGACGAGAGGGGGTGGGTGGAGAAAAGGAAAAAAAAAAAAACAACAGAAAATACAGAGAAGAGGATTAAATAGTTTGGGGTAATAACTTCAACCAGCTCACACCTTTACTGTGAGATTAGAGGTCCCCATCAAATTCTTTCCCTCTTTCCTTGCTTTCTTACAAACAAGCTTTCTAATAACTTTGGAAAGCTGGAGAAGGCTTACTGCAGCTAAAGCAGTTGGCTCCAATTAACTAAAAAGGCATGAAGTAAATCACATATTACTGAAGGAACAAGCCAGGTTCTGGAAAGCAGGGTTAACTTGGCAATTAGACAAGCATAAGGAACATATTTTATGTAAGGACAGGGACAATGAATTACTTAGTTGACGGACAGTCTTTCATGCAAAGTCGAATTTTAATAAGATCTAGAGAGGACCTGGCTTAAACAGACTATCAAAGCTCTTCCTGTCCCCAGATCCAAAGTCACCTTCTCTCAAAATATTTGGAACAGTAATATTAGCCAGAGACAATAGATACACGCACTCTGGTCATTCACCAATCCAAGAAGAGATGAAAATGTATCTCAAAATGGGGGACCCGATACTTATTTTCAAACTTTGTAAACATCAAGACTGAAACTATCACCTGATATCTCCAAAATAGGTAAAGGTCACTTGGGTAGATAAACATGATTCTTGATGACTGATTACTTGGTCCTCCATGATAACAAGAATTACTTTCTGGAATATTGTCTTTTCTTTTTTTCCTGGAATTCTGGGGTATTGTAATTACAATCACCTAAAAATTTGGACATGAGCACTCAGAAAACATGTGGCAGAATCCAATTGAACTCTCAAAAAATTAGTAAAATTAAGCAAATAAAATAGAAGACTACATAATTTGTAAGAACCCATGGTTCTCTCAAAACACATGAGGATTTTTACCACTGTCATTCCCACTGTGGTCAGAGTATGGTGGTCCCATGCCAGATCGACCATTTCTTCGTATCCATCCAGGCTGTAAATTCAATTCAGGAAGAGCTTTGCATAGATCAGTTTCAAAATCACACTTTTCACAGGAGGAACCTGAATTGAAGCAAACAAACAAAAAATTAAAACCTCAAAATCAAAAGCAAAGGGATATGTTCTCACCATTGCTTACTATTTAATTAGCACAGAGAAACACTCTGAATGGCCTCCTAGAAAAAGTAAGAGGCACCAGAATTTTTAAATCATGAACAAAGAGAAACAGGGCAGTGGAGGAGAGACAAGAGAGAGTGAATGTTGAAAAAAAGTTCAAAACAAACCACCAAGCTCTTCCACCGCTAAACCAAGCCCAAAACAGTCCATTGATATCATATAACTAATTTGTGAAAAAAAAAAAAGTGTATGTTAATATCCTTTTTTTCTTCACAAATACATCTGCAGCTACCTAATAGTAGGAAATCATCCAAGCTAGCACAGCTTATACGCAGGGGCAGTTTTTAAAATATACTGCAGCTATTAGCTGAAGAACTTCAGTATATCCTCTGTTTATCCAGGGTTCTTGCATAGAAAAACAAAGACTTAACACCAGCAAATAACCAGACAGCAAAAAAAAATTTTTTATTCCACTACTATTTATTTCACCATTTTGCAACCTACATTTTTTGGGAACTTGAAGTATAAGCCCATTCCCAGAAAACCCCCAGGGCCTAGTAACAGAAAGGTGACGTTCTCATCATCTAACATACTCCAAAGTTTACAGTGCTCTTTGTCTTTACCAAGCTGCTGCATTAAAGCAGAAACCACACTGTTCAGAGAGGAGCTGAAACAAGTCCTCAGAATGACGTAGTCTCCCCATTCGCCTTTCCTCTGACCGTATTACTTCTGGTGCACATAGTGTGGTGGGGAAGGACTCCTCCCCTTTCCACGTTCCCCTGTAGGGCAGCACAGGTTAGAAAAGGGAGGCAAAACACATCTTTCTGGCACAGGACCCAGTTTGGTGTACCAGTCCATTCAGAGAATTTGAAGTGGGTATGCGACCACATAAATAATTGCTTACTTGGAGGGAGGGACAGATGTTTGTTTCTGCCCTGGTGTGTCAGACATCTCTTTTTCCATCGCATCAAAGCTGAATGAAAGACCTCACATGTGCCTGACAGGCTGGACAGCCCCATTCCTCGAACCACTTATTGTAGTGGTAGAAGGATTATTTAAAAAAAAAAAAAAAATTCTTATCTGATGCATCTCTAAAGAACAACTCTATTGCAACTTCACCCCAAGCAGAATGGCAGCCGTGTGGAACTGCAGATTTCATGCACTGTATGGAAACTTGCATTTTCCCTTACACAGGAGAGGAGGATATGTTAAGACTCTGCCTTCTAATCAGGATTCTGATTAGACGCGAGAGCTTCAATGCCTTCACACATCCTCTCAAATTGGTGCTCACTCCAGGCCCCTGCTAATGCTTTCTGTCTATTCTATATTATCACAGTCCACTAATCATTTTAAATAATGTTGCAACTGCAGCATTTATAGTTACGTTATGATGTCCAATTTCATGGCTTTCATATTCGCATCAACTTACTGCAACAGTTAATTATAAAGTGAGAGAGGGGGAAAATAGATATAATTCACATAAGCATTCCAGACTCAAGTAAATATGCAGATTGGCTGATTCATCAACCAACTTTTTATTGCTGCTTTTATTCCTTAGCTCTTTAAGTGGATGAAAAGTATGTCAGTGGTTCATCAAAAACACAAACATTGCTGAAGCATATAGGCTTCACATTACACAAAATGCACTGAATCAAGCTCAATATTTCCCCAGAAATTTTCTCATAGCTGAAAAAAAAAAATTTAAAAATCAATATGTACAAAATAGCAAGAACAGGACGTTTTTCAATAAATAAAAAAAATCTTTGATCATTCATTAGTATTTTCCAAGGCAATATTAACTTTCATAAAAAATATAACTTGAAAGCAAACCGATGTAAATTTGCTGGAAGATAGATTTACAAAGATAATATCACTGTTTAGAGAGGAAAAGGCCAGAAGGAAAAAACGTGTGGGATGTTCTAGATATTTTTTGCAGAATTTCCTGTGAACAAAACAAATATTTAAAATAACCTCTGAGGAAAAATTCCAAGTCTCGCAGAAACAGACTACAGTTTAGGTTCTATTTCAAGTCTGTATGTATATAAAATCTCAGTTTAGAATTTTCTGGGAGCCAAATATTTTTAAGAGTAGTTAGTTATCATTCATTCCCTAGTGAATATTTTGCAATAGTAGTTCAGAGGTAAAAAAAGGACTATAGGTTTTATTCCTCTCCTTTTCCAATGCTGTGGCAAAGCACAAACCAGCCACATATGAAGTCCAAAATGACAATAAAAACTCATCATCTGAAATTACAACTCTGATATATTTTCAGTGCAGAAACATCCTTAAACCCCAATAGAGCCCAGAGAAAACAGCAGGGACCCGTCATGAACATGAGATTGGAGAGCCGGAAACTAAGTAGAAAAAATATTTTGCAATAATCCCAAACAAGAAGAGTGGATGGCAGCAGGATGAATCTTCAATTGACACTTTGATCTGTATCTTTATGTCTGACAGCTAACTTCTCTCCTGGAGTGATCCAGAGCATTATCCAAACAGCCCCAACCTGTCGCTCAGAGCCTAGTTCCACGCCTCTTGCTCGTCCATACTGTAAGTACAACATCATCTAGTATTTAGGTCTTTCTCAGAGATGATAGGATCATTTTTCTAATGGAGGAACTTAAATTTCTCTACTTATATATAAGCATTTGTCTATAGCAGTATTCGCTCAACAAACAAGTGTAAAAAGCCTCCATAAAAATTAATGGAAGAATGCATCTCTTGATGAACATTCTGCAATCATAATTGAAAGCACTGCCTGGAGGAAATGCTCTTTTCTAGGGAAATCAAGACCAAGCACAATGAGGATTTCAAGGCTATGCAGTGAAATGTAGCATAACCATCTCTTGTGCAAGTGATAAAAAAAATATGTTAACCTGAGCTGTGTTAGTCACACATCAGGGGATTCAACAGGCATAATTTCCAGCCACTGGCATTTAATATATTTTAGTACAGCAGAAAAAAAGTTACAAAATGTACTGGTATCCAATAGAGTCTTAGCAACTGTCTTATTTTCAGAGGAACAAATATAAAGTATCCTAGATGTGATTCTAGACTCCTGTGCTGCGTATCTACATTGTTATTGGATGAAACAGGCAGTCATACTGGAAGAAGAAAAAGCCCACGTATCTGGGCACACAACTCTAATTTGAGGAATCTGGATTTCAATCATTGTTCTTTCTCTCAGATTTCATCTGAATGCAATAATCACTAACACGCTTTAATTAGCATTTTTCAGTGTGTACAGAAACACGCAGGCTCATCTAAAAACCACCTACTTTGAATTTAAAGCTAAACCCCCAAAACACAACAAATATAGTAGCTTCCTGTGTTGCACAGTGAGTGGAAGAACTTCGATAAACTTTTAGTTGAAATTAAAATTTTTTATAAATCCAAGCTCTTCTTTGCACTCCAGAACAAAGATCCTCAGAGAGCAGGACTTATGTATCTTATGTATCATATGAAATCATTTGCAGCATGATTTTGTGTCGCAGTATTCTGAAATAGTAGATTTCTGATGCAAATTTATTCAGACTGTAGCAGTTAAAATTCACTCTCACTGCTTATTTCCTTTAAGGAAAACAGCAGCAGCCATATTCATAGCCTCTGAATCTGTCAAAGATTAAGCTAGGACCATCAGCTCGAATTCAAGAGCATTCCTCCCCCTTGCTTAGACTGGGAAAAAAAAAAAAAAACAACACCCAGAAAAAATAAAAGCTGTTGTTGCTTATACCTTCATCTAGATATTTTGGATGAAACCTGACTTTCAGCAAAAACTTTTAGCATGAATTAAGGAAAAAAATTTATACTTGTTAAATTGCCATTGAATTTTAAGTGGATGAGGAAACACCTGCTTTACTACGTAATATCTGTATGAAGATTTATGAAAGAGATGCACTGTATAGAGGTTGAAAATTAAGCATGAAAAATCAAACTGACACAGGAAGAAATTGTCTTAGGAAAACAGATGAAGAAGGTGAAAAAAAACCACCACAATTCTGAACCCCCCAATTCTCTCTGCTGCCGTGTTCAAGTATCAAATTCTATCACACTTATTATGATGCCCACTGAGTCTCACCTTGTTTCTCATCACTGCTGCCTCCACACTGGCTGGTGAAAACGCACAGTTCCCCAGATGGAGCAGAGGAGCCATCACCGCGCTGGCATTCACTTCCTGGAGGTGACCGAGTATCTACCAGAGTAAAGCAATATAATGCACAGAAATATATGAAGTTTTTCATGGGCTGTGCTACTGTCCAAGATTTCACTTGGAAAAGGATTACTTTAACTGTCTAGTATTGGTCATGAAGCGTCTTTGAAAAACCTGCGTTTACACACATGTCTTTGAAAGAGGTTTTTAGAACCTCACTTTACAAATCTGCAGCTTAAGGAAATATGGCTTCTGCGAAGCAGTGACTTTCAACCTGGTGTGTCTTTGGATAATATTTAACTGAATTATAACATTGTTTTATGACTAAAAAATTTTGGTGCATGCTATCTAAGTCAAGTGTATATCATTAACTTACTGATCGGATTTATTGCCTGATAGTTTGCAAATATATTAGATAAGAAAATAACATAACAGAGTAGAATTACTAAGTGACCAACATTCATAAAGATCTCTTCCCCCCCACCCCAGTCGGACTTGTCAAATGCTTACAAAACTTATGAATAGTTTGTGTATCAAATGTAGAAAACAGTTGAGAAATTCAAAGTCGATTTGGCATCAAAGGGATTGTGACTGATATAGGGAAAGCATTAGAATTTTCAGAGTCTGTAGACATATGATGCCAATAATTGGTACTTATTATTTACTTGGGCTACAACTGTAGATAATAACTGAATTACTTCAGAGTACCTGGTTGTTAATGGAATCATATCTGCAACCACATTTTGCATAAATGCATGAACAGACTGGATAACAACGAATACTTTCCAAATTACTAGATTCCCGTATTTTCTGGAATAATAATATTTGTGTGATATTACTATATTACTTTCTCAAGGTTAGGAAGCAATTAGAGATACCTAGGATCCCGTATCTGAATTCTTATGAACAGTGAACAATATCATTGTACAAACATGCACAGGCTGGATCGATGGGCCGAGGCCAGTGGTTTGAGGTTCAACAAGGCCAAGTGCCGGATCCTGCACTTGGATCACAACAACCCCACGTAGCATTACAAGCTTGGGGAAGAGTGGCTGGAGAGCTGTCTGGCAGAAAAGGACATGGGGGTGTTGGTGAACTGCCAGCTGACTATGAGCCAGCAGTGTGCCCAGGTGGCCAAGGCGGCCAACAGCATCCTGGCCTGTATCAGGAACAGTGTGGCCAGCAGGACTAGGGAAGTGATCATCCCCCTGTACTCGGCACTGGTGAGGCTGCACCTTGAGTGCTGTGTTCAGTTTTGGACCCCTCACCACAAAAAAGACATTGAGGTGCTGGAGCAGGTCCAGAGAGGGTCAACAAAGCTGGTGAGGGGTCTGGAGAACAAGTCTTATGAGGAGCTGCTGAGGGAACTGGGCTGGTTTAGCCTGGAGAAAGGGAGGCTGAGGGGAGACCTTATCGCTCTCTACAACTGCCTGAAAGGAGGTTGTAGTGAGGTGCGGGTCAGTCTCTTCTTCCAAGTAACAAGTGATAGGACAAGAGGAAACGGCCTCAAGTTGTGCCAGGGGAGGTTTAGATTGGATATTAGGAAAAATTTCTTCACCGAAAGGGTTGTCAAGCATTGGAACAGGCTGCCCAGGGAAGTGGTTGAGTCCCCATCCCTGGAGGTTTTAAAAGACATGTAGACATGGTGCTTAGGAACATGGTTTAGTGGTGGTTTTGCCAGTGTTAGGTTGATGGTTGGACTTCATGATCTGAAAGGCCCCTTCCAACCTAAACAATTCTATGATTTTATTTAGTATCTGTCTAGTAATAGATATAATCCTCCCCCTTCCCTCATAATTTGGATAATGACTAGTTCTGAAATAACATATTTAGAAGAAAATATGTATAGTCAGAGGTGACACAGCAGTTCCCGATTAAGCTGTCAAGAAGAGTATTTGCATTTTGTGAACAGATTTACAGTGCATTATATGGTAGGTCAATCAGGGCTCAGCCAGCAGAGATGGGCATTACTAAAGCATCCTTGTACACAAGGACTCCATCAGTACAAGAGACAGAAGTCAGTGCACTGACTTACAATCCTTTTGATGCAAAATCAACTGAATTTCTCAACTATGTTTCACTGAAACACAACAGTTCTGACAATGCTTTTACATGGCTGAATCAAGGATCTCCAAACTGAGGAGGTGGAGGGGGAAGAGGAGAGAGATATCCATCCAGTCCAAAAAGCCAACCTTGTGAGAGAAGACTTGTTTTGTTCAGCCCAGCAACACAAGAAAACAGGGAAACTATACTAATGAAATATCTTTAAGTACTTCAGATGCCCCAAACCCAGATGAAGGAGAGACAGGAGGAAAAGGAGAAGGTGACTGCAAAAGTTAAAGTGCAGTATTAGTCCAAATAACTGTGAAAAGTAGACAAAATTAGGCTGACAATCGTGTAAGCCTGGTACTCCTTTAATAGGAATAGTCAGATGAAAAAAATATCTAATTACTTCTATGGCAGAGTTGTATTATTTTACTAAAAGGATTATACAGTTGTCCAAATGGCAGTTTGGAATAAGAAACTGATGCCAGCAGCTCTGGAGATTTCCTCCCCTATAAATTCCCAAGATCAAATAACTGGAATGCACGTACCACTGTGCATACCTCCGATTAGCCTGTTAGCACTGGTGAGCAGAATTAAGACAAGGTATATCTCTGTAAAGCACGCTGATTAGGAAGCACAAGTGCTATAGTACCTGCAAAGAGAAACAGACATATGTCTGGAGACATATCAATCACTGCAGATCCATATTTTCATAATGTAAGAAATCTCTTGTCAGGGTACAAAAACTACTACTCCAACATTGCCTGAAGGTCCGATGCAACTTCTTATTATCTCCATCAGCAGAGGCAGACATATGTTTACTGTAATAAAGGTTTCAGTTCTGCCTAGGAAAAAATTTTCCAGCTGATTTGGTTCAGCTCTGCCCTTTTCATCACTATCTTTCTGTGGACATCATTTTACATGCTTCATTTTAACGCTTTGTCCTCAAGGCCACAGGGCTGTTTGGAAAAACCTCCTGAAGAAAAGCAAAGCTACTAATAAATGAATTAAGAGTTCGTTGAGATATATATATAGATATATATATATATATGACTTCATCAAGAATGTATATCATTTAATTGCTTGCTTCCCTTCCATAAGTACAGCTTAGATCAGAAGCTTATACAAAAAAAACCCACAACAACCTACTCCATATAATATATTACTACATTTTTAAAGGCTTAAATGTTTTCTGCTATTCAGCTGCTTTGCTTTCCAATCTATTTTCTCCAACATACAATATTTTATCTCATTCTTTCTTTTCCCCTACATCTTCTGAAACTTCTCCTCACACTGTTGTACTTCACAATGGCAGGATTTCCCTCTCTTTCAGCTTTCTTTTATTTTATTAAAATTTCTGCTGCAGTATTCCAAGTGGCTCTCCTGCTCTGTAGCATAAAAATCTGTGTAAAAGCCCTGTAAGAGGGTAATTTGCAGCAGAAAATGGTATCCGTTTCCATTATGCTCTAAAACATCAATAAGAAGCAAAATTGCATAACCCTAACAAGTCAGAATCACCGCAAGATCTGTTATGAGTGGAAATAGATGAAAAATGCATCCAATATTCAGAAAGCATTTAGGGTGTTGTTCAAGGATTTTTAGTGAAGAAGAAGAAAAAATGGTATCTCAGTGAAGATGTAACAAAAAGTGCAAAATCAAAGGAAAGGAGCCTTTTCTGCAAGTGTGTGGCTATGTACAAGTACGGAGAGTTTCTCAACAAGTCAATCCTCTCATCAATTAACACCACCACCACCACAGGATTTCATAGCTCTGAGAAGCATATAAAAAGGGACAAAAAGATGACTTGGAAGCAAAAGACTTGCAGGGAAAGTCCAAAGGACGAACACTTCAAGTACTGAACTGAAAGAACCTTGAAAGGAGAAAGAAGAATCAAGATCTTCAAAAAGGAGGGATAGAGAGAGAATGAAGATGTATAAATCAGTAAAAATATGCAGGATGTCAGAAAAGGAGAAGGATGGGCAATAATCAAAGGGGATTTTTGAAGGGAGTAGGGAAATTGTGCAGAGAAACTGAAAACTAAAAGGAGAATAAACAGGGTCAGGCATTATGTCTATTTTCAAAGTTACTTTAGCAAGCAAGCAGTTCTCAAAAAGGAAGAAAAAAGTTAAAACACTTGAATTTACATCAGAATTTGACTTATCCAATTTCAGCCTAATTCATTTCTTTTAAGCCAAGACAAAATACATTTGCTGTAAGTGAAAAAAAGATTGCCCCCTCAGCCTTTTCACTTGTTTAAGTAAATCTGTTGAAAATGTGGTAGATATTTAAACCAGGATTTTTAAAATATAAGACTTATAAAGAAGTCCAAACAGGCTCTAAAACAGAGCCAGAAAAGTTTTGCATTTTTAAGTCTATTTTTCATGTCAACAGAAAATTATCTGCTTAAGCAGAAAATGGATTGCAGTTAGCAATTCTCCATTAAGTTTTTGTGGACCCAGTTTTTATCAACACACGAAACAGAGGATAAAAACTCAAAAAATGGGATATTACTTTCACCATATAAAAACAGTATTCAAATTTCACTGCCACTACTAACTTTCTTTCAGGGAAAATTCTTACAGAACAGAAAACAGAGTCACATCTTCAAAGAAAACAAAATTTCATTAAACTTAATATAAACTGCTAATAACAAGATTGTAACATTTTTCTATATGATCAGAGTAGAGAGCACTACAGCAACAGTGAACATACCATTAACATATATCTCATTTTCTCCTATACTGCAGTTTTAGTAAAAATCCTTAATTTTAATACAATCCCCCAAATTTGTTTATACAAAAACAATTTTATCTGATCATTAAGAAAACCACCAAAATTTTATTTTTTAAGTAATTCATAACCATTCAGTCAAGACTTCCTTTTAAGAACCCCCTCCCAAAAGTATGCCATTCATATTATCATATGATCACTCTAGTTTTTAATTGTCAAATTGGAACTGAATGATTTCTGCGAAGTAGAATAAAGTCAAGCAATTGCAGTAGCCCCTAATTGATCAGTTTTTAACAAGAATTGACAGAATTCTTTACTTTGATGTGAAAAGCAATAATTGCATACCTTCTGCTTCCAGTTAAGTGGCACTAATTCAATAGTTAACTTGAAAGAGGACTAAGATATTAATACATTTGATTAAAAAGGATTCTGGATAAGTTTTCTTACCATCCATCTCCATTTAATAAAAGAAACTAGTAGAATCAATTGAGAGGTTAAAACCAAACTTAATATATTGGTAAGCACACAGCATGAACACCACAGTTAAAACTAGTGAAGGAAAAATCCCATAATATTAGCACATGGTGTGGTGAACTGAATAAAATCAGGTCAAAAATCCTAGATCATTACAGATTGAAATAGGATTATACTTCAGGAAAATTTTTGGTAGCATAATTTCTGTCTTTGTAATGACAGACCGTATCACTATCAAGAAGAGATCACAGGTGCTAATAGAAGGAAAAGAAAAGAAAACAATCAAGGGGAGATATGCAAGACTAACCTGATCCCAATATGTATATCGTGCTAAAATTTGTTCCTGTACCTAGAGTTTGGAGGGAAAAAAATAATTAAATTCTGAACAATTAAGAGCTCAGTAGAACTGTCCTTCTGTCTCCCAACCCCAAAGTAAGAGGGGGAAAAAGTACCACTAAAAGTGCTTCTAATCCATAAAGGAATATCCTACTATAAGAGAAAACTGTGAACTGGAAATAAGGTAACTCTGATCAGGCAAAAAACATTTCTACCACATGTATGCTTCTCCAGAGAAATTAGAGGTTGGAGCAAGAGCAGAATAATGATCTTCTCAGAATTTGCTTTCCAGTCCAACAACTTACAAGAGATTTCAGCACATACCATTCCCACACAGTCTTCTCCAAGTCAATAGGAAAGCCTTTCTTCCACCACATCATTCTACCAGACATTTTGCTTCTGTTCTCTGCTATAAAGCAGGAACTCCTGGTTCCTTTAAGCCCTTTTCAGCTGTAACTAATTTATCAAGTAGCCCTGCCTCACAGGAGCAGAGCTGTGTGTGAAACCCATGGGGCTCAGGACCTCATGCATTATGCGGCATGAACCATTACACCACATGATTACATGCATTTCACAAGGTGTTTAACTCAAACTATCTCCAGTCTGGTCCCATGGACCAAACACCAATTAGTGGCCAAGGTGTATTAGGTGTGTTCCTGGAGCTCATCCTCTGATCTAATCTAACACAAAGGTATTCATTTCACACTCACCACAGCTGCTCTGCTTTAGGTCACACAGTGAGTAAGAATAGTTGGGACATTTCTTTCAATAAGGCACCCCTCACTGGAACCAAAAATGCTAGTGTGCTGAGCATGCTTAATGGGTCTCAGAACAAGACCTGGCTGTCTCCTCACCCCCAGGAACTATAAATAAGTCTAGCTTTCTTCCAAAGTTTGGAAAGAAAATATAAAGATTAAACTGGAACCATATTAAACTGTTTTGCTGCCCATCACAACTGTATACATTGGAGGGTTCATCTAGCCTAACCTTGGTTGCTCAAGACTTAGACAACGACAAAAGGTTTTGTGCTAGCAGAAGCAAACACCTTCCCAGGGCAAATTACCCGAAGATGTCTATCTCCAAGTGAAACAACTCCTTTAGAGATGCCTGCTGTTTTCCATTAACAATAAAAACAAGCTCCCTCTTTGGTATCACTTCTAGGTATGCAAATGAAGGCAAACAAATCCTTCACATGGTCTGTCTGCCTGTCACATTAGTTAAGAAAAACCAGCATGATCAGGGAGAAATCTGGAAGAAAGAAACCTCCCTTGGCTTATCTCCCATAACTGGAACAGAATCAGCATAGCCCAGAGTTGTGACTGCAGCAATATTCATCTTTAGTCCCGAAACATATCCATGAACCCAAGAACTGGCTATTAAGACCTAGAGGGAGTCTCAACAGAGCATATACCTCAGTAAGCAAATTAAAAATAAATAAATTTATCCACCAGGCTTTCCCCATGTTATTGATTTTGCCTTTAAGACATCTCTGGCATGGCACTGCTCCTGAGGGTTTCTCAGTAGTCATGCTTGCTCCACACATTTCTAGAAGTTACACCAAACAAAAGATACAGGAAATATATTCTTACAAATCTTTCTTGAGCCAAAATCTCATTTGTCTCAATTTCATCATCTGGAAACAGGTGAGTGGCCTGAAATTTTCTGAATTGCTCTGATGCCTTCTGATAAATAAGACTAAACAGAAACTAATATTAACAAATAGCTTTTCTCCACCAATTGTAAATTAACCTTCAATATAAGGGGAATACCGTGTTATCCAAAGAAATATTTCACTAAAAGTAGCAGAGGGATGCTTTCCAGCTATGATTTTCAGAGACATTAAATGAAAAGGTGACATTCTCAAGAGAGAATAGCTCCTTCAAAACATACTTTCAGTGCAATTAATACGAAGTTGAACTTTATGCAATAAAGGCGCATGCATGGTTTGGGAAGAGTCCTAGGAATTAAAGCACTTGGGAAATTAATGATAGAAGCTTAACACTTACACAATGAAATCGTAAAAAATTCAGAGTGCATGCTTTATTTGGAAAAAAATTAATTAAAATAAACCACAGGGTCACTGTCTGCTGTTTCATCAAAGCAGCTTTATCTTAAGTCTAAAATGCTTAGTTATGCTTCTTAAATTAACACAGACAACACTAGAAACTGTATTTAGGATGACCACTCCTCAATTGGAGTTACGCAATACTTAGAAAAATTTCACGCTTAAAGAAACTGTAGGAAATATTATGTCACTAATTTTTTGATTATTTTATAAACTACCACCACAACAACAAAAAATTATCACATTTTAAAAAAAAGTTGTTTAGGTCTAGTGACTCATTTAATCCTAAAATCTAAGCTAAATGAATACGAATCTCGGTCTAGATGCATTAACAAGTTAATGTGAAATGTAATACATTCTCACAAATCATCAGAAGATATAAGCAAGTATCATAAACCTTCCTTACTGGTTCTAACTTCTTGTTAATGTTGCTTTGTACTTTGAGTGACTTTGCTCACAGTAAAAGATCATCAATGAGATAAGCAAAGAAATTAAAAAGCAAAACAAATAAACAACCCCCTTCCTATGCTCTTCTTAAGAGAGCTGCTACTAAGACACAGTAATTTTTCCACTTCTCTAAAAACTCTTACAGAGCAGCAGCTGTAGGTATAGCTTAGAGTGACCTTGAAGCTGCTCCAAATGATATTTCTAGAGCCACCCCGGACAGCAGATGAATCATAAACACCCTCTCATACCACTATTCCCATCTCCCAGTCACACAAAGCATCCCCAGAACTACTGACTACTTTTAGGAAAGGGTATAGAGTTAGCAGACTGGACAAGCCCCAGACAGCTGGAAGAATCACATTATTCTCCCGAGTCACAGGAAAAAGAACTAAATTCCATCCACAGACTAAAACTCCCACATACCTTTGTCCAGCATATAACCTCCAAATCTTCCTGAATTCCTCCACTTCCTCTAAAGTCTTTGCCCAGCCTGTTGCTTCTGCCCAGGCCGTTCATCAGGTAGTAATCCACTACACCTGCATTAAAGCAAACAGCTTTCAGCTGCTCTCTTAGAAAAAACGTCATGATTTTATCTACAAGCTGCCTAGAAAGTTGATAAGTTTTCTTTTCTTGCAAAAGCTTGAAGTCTCAGGGTACCAATGCCAGAGAAGCTGCCATGGCACGGGTCTACCACCATGGGGGTGGTCCTCCTGCAGCCAAGCAAAACTACTTCCAGAGTTTCTTTGAATGTAGTTGCAGTGTATCAAAAACTGAGATAAAAAGAAAAGTTTTTCTCATCTCATCTACTCCTCTATGAGCTGCACCACACATTGTCAGACAGACTGCAGCTGACAAAGGTGTGATTGAGGTTTTACATCACTGAGTGTTTGTTTCCAGATTTTGGCATGGTTGCTGTTTTTCAGTTCTGTATTGCCTACCATCAGCAGCAATAGTTTTCAGTCCTTATCAGAGTTATTGGATATTTCTGTTGAATTACAAAGTTTAAAATGAATGTAATGTTTATCTGTAATGACAGGTTATTTCAAGTATAGCAACAAACTTTTATTGATTTTCCTTACTGATTTAAAATTCTAGACAGCTGCCATGATTTAGGTATTTACTACATCAAAGAAGACAACTCATCTGAGTGAACAAATTCCTATATGCATATTTTTCAACTATATAAGCAGCAGCTCCATTTAAAAACTCTAATGAAGACTTTGGCTGAAAGTTATCAGAACATTCAGGAAAAAGTTGAGTCTTGAGAAGTTCTAAGTTACACCAAAAATTTTCCCGAATTGATAAATGTTTAGAGTTGCACCACGCTAATGAGAGGTAGAATTGTTGCACCCATTCCAGCAGCTGTATTTCAGTATCAAATAATTCAAGTCTGAAATATACGAAACACTCAAAATCTTGCAAAAGTAATAGGGAAACACATAAATATGGAGCTAAGAATTTTAAACAGTCCAATTTCTGGTTTAATAGTCCAAATTTTCTAAGAAAATCCTCATTAATGCAGTTCATGTACATGACCTTCCAAATATGTAACCCTTTTCTTCCTGTCATATTCATCTTCATAATGTTCCTCGGGTCCTAACATCAGCAGTTTCATTCTCCCTCAAGAAGCGCAGGGGTCTATTGAGACAAGTCATGAGCACCTTGAATTCTTTACCAGGAGGGCAATTATCCCTTTTTAGGGGCATAATTCAGAGAGTCTTCATCTTTGGCCTAGGGTACATTCGGGTCTAACTTAGCAAGTTTTCTTCCAAGAGCTTTATTCCTTCTCCTTGGTTCCCAGATGAAGCGTGAAAACAGCCCAATGCCTCCCTTATCCTCGGCTGAAGTAAAGGGCTGTTGTTTGTTCAGGGAGTACCTAAGTTCCTCAGACGTTTGCTGTACATAGTTATTACAGAGTTTATGCTAAAATGGGCTAGCCTACAGTGACTTGGCCACTAGAAAATTGTTAAACCAAGCTCAAACGGGACAAAATATGCCCTGATGAGTCCTGAGAACCACAGGCTATGGCCTGTGACTAGTAATAGCAAATGTCTTATATACTGGGCTGTACAAAAGGGTGAAGAACAACACAATACTTTGACATTTTTATCCTTGACTACCTATCCAAGTTATCCAGAGCTATTCTGTGGGCCCTTTCAACAAAAAGTGAGTGGTACTTCCCATCAGCAGCACAGAATTTCAAATCTACAGTTTCAAAATGTTCAAGAGGCAGTACCTAACACTGAAACTCAGCACGTTCTTATGCCCAGTAAAAACTTACTGATTAATGAGCCTTCTGCTTGTCTTTGTAAGGCCAAAAGTCTCACTGACTGCAATCAAGGAAATCTGAGGACGCCAGATAATACTGCAGCAATTTCAGCATAACCTTCATAGGAGACAAAATCAGAAATCAGATACTAATCAACATTAAAAGATGATTTTTTTAACTAGTCAGAGCTCTACCCTAAACAGTTAATCTTCAAAGATTGGCAAATGGATATTAATTGATTTCATGCCTATTAAAATTCTATTTTGGAAAGCAAATTCCCAAGACACAATAAATAAATGATTGGATATCCATCACTGCAAGAAAATGACATTTTTAGCATGAATTATGTAGAAATGAAGTAACTCGTCAAAGAATATTTGCATAACTTAATATCAGGTAAAGTTACAGTTGTGAAGGATGTAGAAGCCCAGTGTAATGTTTCACAAGCAGATAGAAATTCCTTTATAACAAGCAAATAATTATTTTCTATATACATGGTAAATACAGACCACACATTACAGTCTATCTTCAATATTCTACTAAGATTACAAGAAACAAAAATTAATGTCAAATCAATTTTAAAACAAATCTAATGACAAGATCATAGAAAAAAACCCCAAAATTTGAGATTAAATGACCAGTAAATTCAGACTGGTCTGTAAATATGTACCTACGCAAGCTTTCTTTAAAATTAAGTTTGAGTAATGGAAGTTTTCAATTAACAAAAAGAGTTAGAAAAAGTATCACCTTCCCAAAGAAGTAGAACATACTCAAGTACCATGGTGAACATATTTACTTTACTGATCGCCACCTCACACGTGGGAACAAGAAGTTAGCAATGTTCCTGAAGCAGATTCTCAAGAGATTTAAAATGTCAGAGTTCCTTTAGATTTTTGTCAATTTACTTCAGACTTTATTGCTCTTCAGTTACTTTGTTCTCTTGAGGCTGTTGGCAGCAAAGGAGCCAGTTTTGGCTGTGCTCGTTTCTGGGGCATAAACCATGGACAGGGTTGACATAGCTGAGCCATTTCATGGGAGACGAGCAAACCGCAACTGACAGATACCAATGAATTTCAGCCCCTGGTGGCACAAATGAAATGTTCACAGCAATGGGGGAAGATATGTATTGAGAAAGTAGATAGCATAAAATATTGTGGTACAAACCTACCACTGCAGATCTGCAGCACAGCTGACTGAAAGGTATGTAATAACACCAACAATTGACTCAAGCAAAATTAGGAACTACTTTTCTACTTTTCTACTCTTTCTATGGAAGAGTTCAACTCTGAACCTAATGCAGAACGATTAGTAGGAAATGAGAACAAATATCTGGATAAAGCCAGGTACTGCAGCTGGTTGGATGCAGGTGCAGGAAGTGCCTTTGGTGTCTTTTAGGTTGTCTCTTGCACACAACCCTCTAGCAAGTGGATCACTGACGGGATAACTACACTGACAGCATTATAACTCTTCCCAGAAGGAAAACCAGGACATGCTGAAGGAATAATACCTAGCAAAGTTTAGAAAGACATTTTGGAGGCAGACAACAAACCGCAGTTACCCAGCTGTCTTCTAACATTGTATCAGAAAGTCCTGTGGCCTCACATCTCCCTCCTTACAACACACTGCATGAAATGAATGCTCTCAACTTTTTTTATACTGGAAAAGAGCAGTTCTGACAAGCAGTAAAAAAAATCCTTATTTTTCTCAGATCTCTTTTTGGCATTATGACATCATAGTGGCAAAGGCTTTCCAATGAAAACCCAGAGAGACCACGGCAATGATTAGCGCTTGCCCGGAGGTGTCCAGGCTGGTGGATGTAGCTGTAGGGGCATCTGGACAAACAAGCACAAAGACAATTCACAGCAGCTTGGCATCACACTTGTGCCCGCAGGGTGGACAATGCTTTCTTAACGGAGAAAACTGCTGGCAGGATACATGGAGCCCCAGGGCTCTGGCTGCATCTGGCGTACAGCTGATTACACAGGCACCCTCCAAGCAAGCAAGACCAGTATTGGGACAAGAGGCCACCAGAATCACTTGTGCTCTGGGACCTGTTGGCTCCATATCAGCCTGGGAAATCTCAGCCTTTTTCTGAGCACCTCAGGCCTTGAGCACTGAGGATAGATCTGGCAGAAGGGGAAGCCATCCTGCCAAATTGCTTGCTAATCCTTCTTGCCCTGCCAGCATGGTGAAAGGGATAAAGGGCAGTGCTCAGCCCCCTGGTGGACCAAGCTCCCCACCAGTCAGCCCAGAGCTGGGGATCAGCCACTGCCACACCTGAGCTTTGAAGCAGTTTCTCTTAATAATCTCCATAACCTCCACAGAGATGTGTACAAGTGACATAACAACAGAGCTTTCATTTGGTCATGCATTCACCTTTCCAGAAGAGATAAACATTTTTACATCAGAACACATTTCCCTCCTAAATAATTTTAATGGTAGTTATGGACTCAAAAAATGCTTGTGAATATTAGTGAAGCCTTTGAAATTCTGAAGGTAGTAATTGTATAATAAATGTATTTCAGTGCTTGGATGCCTATGGTGTTGACATGGTGAGACTGCATTTGAGTAACACATTAAAAAATAAAATCAAAACACTCTGTTACTAAAAACTCACAACAATTTTTTACTTATGAGAAAATGTGGGTTTGTATGTGTTTGCTCATTTCCGGCTATTTCACATGAAAATAAGTAGCAGCTAGTTTTCTTCCTCTTCTCCTTACTAATTAAGTTAGCCATTTTGGACTTTGGTTAACAGACACTACACCAAAGTGTCTGAGTTTGTACATTTCTATATTTACCTACACTCTTTCCACAGCAGCTGCAGGGGATCATCTGAACTAGAAACTAGGGGTGAAAGGAGTCAGCAGTACCTAACATAGCATCATAGAATCATAGAATGGTTAGAGTTGGAAGGGACCTTAAAGATCATCTAGTTCCAACCCCCATGCCATGGGCAGGGATACCTCCCACTAGACCAGGTTACTCAAAGCCAGGTTACTCAAGCCTGGCCTTGAACATCCCTTCCAGGGATGGGGCATCCATAACTTCTCTGGGCAACCTGTTCCAGTGTCTCACCACCCTCAGAGTGAAGAATTTCTTCCTAATATCTAATATAAATCTACCGTCTTTCAGTTTAAATCCGTGAATCCTTGCCCTATCACTACATGCCCTTGTAAAAAGCCCTTCTCCAGCTTTCTTGTAGGCCTCCTTTAGGTCCTGGAAGACTGCTATAAGGTCTCCCCACAGCCTTCTCTTCTCCAGGCTGAACAACCCCAACTCTCTCAGCCTGTCTTCATAGGAGAGGTGCACCATCCCTCTGATCATCTTTGTGGCCTTCCTCTAGACTTGCTCCAACAGCTCCACATTCATCTTATATTGGGGGCTCCAGAGCTGGACGCAGGAGATGGAAAAGAACGTGGAGAGCAGCCTTGGATGTTCAAAAGGAGAAACCCCCAGAAAGGAGGAACACCTGAAACAGACTTTATTCTGAAATTTTAAGATAAGAAACAGCGAGCAAAAAACTATTTGTCCTAAAGGAAGCTAAAAAATGTGGTGTTTTGCATCAAATATAACACAATACTTCCTATTCCAGCATATGAACTCAAAGGAGGTTTTGAAGATGGAAATTTAAGTGGAATCTTTCCTCTTGCTCTCTTGTGATAAATTATGTTCTGAAAATGTAATCAACAGCTGTAGAAATAAGTTTTCCCTGGAACTTTAAGAATAAACAAAGTCAAAACCAGCCAGCAGCATCAAAATAGGCCCCAGTTTAGAGCTTAGTTTTGTCTTTAGTTTTATTTGGTGGAACTGGTTTCCCAGGTCTTAATAGAAATGGATATTATTTTGTGTGAGAAAACATGCTTTGTTGGTTAGGAGAAGGAAGCTGAAATCTGAGTTGCTTATTTCTAACCCCTAATTTGCGACATAAAGGAAACTGAAATCCTTAGTATCCCCATATGCAAAAGGAACATAATGGTATTTACTACTGATTTCCAACTGCTGGATGAAATTATTGTGGACTTTCAGACCAGATGATCAGAACAACCTGCTTTTGTCTTAAATTCTGTTCTCCCTTAAGTTAATGCTGTCATACAAAACTAGATTTATTAATGTTTTGATGTATCTTTAAGACCTTCAGAAAGGCACTATTAACACTCATCTGAGTCATGGCTGCTTTTTTTTTTTTTTGTCAAGCGCAAATGACAGTATTTCTGATGAAAGGTTACCATATTACTGTCAGAGGCCTGAGAATGGAAAGTATTTAAGAAACGGAGGGAGAGGGGATTTTAAAAATCAGAGAGTGTGATAGAAAATAAAGTTACGACTGGAAAGACAGCCTTAGAATAAAACTTCATGAAATAAACAGTAAAATGGACCAGAAATGTGTCAGGATGGACAAGACAGATTGGGTAAGAGTTGTTACATTTGAGTTCCATACAAATGTCCAAACAAGTAAATTAAAACTAGTTATTTAAGCGACAGAAGAAAACACATCTCTGCTAGCAGATCCACCACTAAAGGGCACGATGTCAGAATTCTCAGTGCAGCACTCTGCAGTTAATTTAATTTGTTAGCAGAATTACTTTCTGAAATTTTAAATAATACTGTTACATGCCTCCCACAGTCACTCACAGCTAAAAGCACTCACAAAATGAAAGCACTGTGCAGCAAAATGAAAACAAATCTGTCACCCACACAGAAGTATATGCATTTCCAAACCAATAGAAATGGGCCTTTATCCAAATAGTTTGCTAGCACCACAACACTAAATTAATCTTTGGCTTGGTTTGCTTTTGAAAAAAAATAATTGGGGTTGTTATTAAGCTGGACTTCCCTAAATTTAAATCCCATTGGGTTTTGGAGGGAGAAAAGCAGGGACAGCAAGTTGTTGCACAGCTGTCTATGCTAGGAAAGGCACTCCTTTCTCTTTGTTTTCTTAAATCTGTATGAAAGAAGTTGGCCAAGAAAGTGTAATATTCCTTTTTCATACATTGCCAACAAAGTGAGTCTCCAGGATTTTCACAGGCTGGCATCTAGTTTAAAGGCTATACTTTCTCCAAGTTTTTGCTCTGGTCAGGTATCAGAACACCCAAAATGAGAATACAAGGTAAAACATGAAAAGAGAACTACATAGCTCATAGATACAGCTCCTGTGCCACCTTAAGCACAAACAGAGACATCAGCAGGAATACACAGTATATGCAAGTACATAAAAGTTACCCACAGATTTGGCAAACATCAGGCTTGTGGAGGATGGAGTGGGTGTTAACTGTAAATAATGAGTCTGTGCATATGCGTGGATGTACACGTTCACACAATGTAACACTGGGAACACTTAGGTTCCCAGATTTGCTCCTGAATATGAACTTTACTTGAAGTTAAGGTTGCTAGTGGAACAAGTCCAACCACATGGACAAGCTTTCGGACAAAAAGAGAAGATTTCCATGAAATACAGGCAGTTAAAGAATCTTTCTCACGAGTCTGTAGAAAACAAAGGTCACGCAGTTCCATTGCAGCGTAACACTGAGAAGGTTGAACCAACCCCTCTCCCATCCACAGAACTAAAATTACAATAAAATTAAGAGGAATTAGGATATAAACTTAGTTATGACAATAAAAATTAAACTTTAAAGCCAGAAGAAGTGTTGTTTTAATTACTGACAGTAAGTAAAATATAAATGAATACGGCATAAATTGGAAAACCATTCACTGTGTAATAGAAGCTCCAAATAGGCTTATAGATGGAAAGTAAATGATCTAGAAAAGAAAGAACAAATGCTCTGGGAATGCTGTTTTTCATATTATGCATTGTGAAGAGATCCCACTGTACTGGCTTTTTGACTTCAGTTTAGATAGAAATGTACTGACTTAATAGAGAAACACATTTACATTTCACTTCTTAACCTTTCTAAGCATTTAAGAATATTAAATCCATTTCCTTGCCAGAAGTACTAAAATAAATACATAATTCCTTGTCAAAATCGTATCACCCATCATCATCATCATTTTTCCCAAGCTCATTAATCTCCAGGTACAGAAGATACATTTGTTTTAAATATTAAATAACTTGCTTTATTTTACTGAGAACAGAACTGAAAGTAAAAACATGAAAAAGAAATGAAATCCTGGTTGGACCTGAGCTTATGAACATATTAAAATTTAGCTTTCTATAAAATTAAAGCATTTTCAAGAGTAACAAGAAACCCAAAATGAATATATGGGGCAGAATGCAGATAGCATCCTCTACCTCCTCAGCCAATGTGTAGGACAGGCTTTACAGCCCACGCAGCCAAAGGAAGTCCCGTCAATGATTTCAAAAGACTTTGGATCGAACCCTTCAGAAGTCACCGGGACTATTCACGAGTGTAATATTAAACTGTAGTCCTATGCTTAACTGTCTTGCTAAGCCAGTGTACCATTCTGCTACTGATTGTAAACCCTAAGCCTACTTTCACCTTGGCGTGAAAAATATTGATGATAAGTTCATACCTCCTTAGTATAGTATTTAACTTGGGTAACAAATGCTTTATCTTTCCTAGTTTTTCTTCCTCTGTTTATCTTTCTCTTGCAGGCACCCAGTTCCAATATTTTCTTCTAAATTTGTATAAATTATACTGTTTCGTTTTCTTTGAGTATCTGTCACTACCATTTTCTTCCTATAATGCAAATATGACTGTGTAAATAGTGCAGGAATATGTGTCTGAACATACTCCCTCCAGTCTCTAAAGCTTTTCATTGCATGAGCTGATGATGTTTTCACATTGACATGCTTAAGATAAATGAGATTTTTATTATGACCAATTAAGACAGTTAAGATTTTTCTTCCTTCCAGCCCCTCAATGAGTGAATTAAGATTGTGCAATGCCCATTTTTATCATACTGATAATTACTACTCCTTTACCACCATCCTCAGATTTTCTACCCAAGTGAACATTGGATGAACCTAGAATATATATAAAAATTGAAAGGCAGAAATGAAGAATCTGTCAAATAACACTGTTTCCTGAAACATTACAAAATAATTACAGATTAGGCAGCCTAACCTCATATGTCTATTTTTTTTTTTAATTTTACTTGGTTCTGCTTCTTAGTATCAGGCCTTTTAAATAAAATTCATAGAGGTAAATCAAATAAAGTCTGATGGGTCACCCTATGGGGACCAAAATGATGCCAGTCAAATGACATTGATAGCCATTATTTTTTATTAATTTCTTCATATTTCTAAAAAAAAAAACCCTGAGAAATCTTGTTTCTATGGATATACTATGAGTCAGATGGATGGTTAGTTAGAAACATTAGATACAGATGGATGGTTAGTTAACCCGGTGTAAGACTCCTTCATCCAGGACTTTATCTAAAACTTCTCTACAGGTTTCTCTCAGGCCTATGTTCCCAATATTTGTTTTGCTGTGGCTTTGACTTCCAATGACATAGTCTCAGTTTTTCTCCTCTTTCTCTCAGATACAGTCACATTCATCCACCAAGAGAGAGACAGACAGTGCTTTCTTGGTTTAGTTTGTCTGAGTAATGCCAAGTACCAGCACTTTAGGTGAAGTTTTTTGGTTTAGCTACCTGATTACATGAAATAGCTAATGTTTTGTTTCATTTACTTTAAGGAAGACTAATTTAATTCACAAGTGAACAGACTTTAACCCAACATCTACAATTCATAAAATTCATACAAGTAGAAGAGCTAAACAGCTTTAAATTGCTCTGCCCACCTGCTTTGACTGCCATTGGTGGTGGTAGAGCTTAATCACCTTAAGTATGGCATATGTCATTGTGTCCATTCCAGGCATAACATAGATAATTGGGCAATTGTAGGTTTAATACAGATGATTTCCAATTTTTGAGGTTTCTCTGAGTACATTTATTATTAGGATTTTGACAGGTATATAATGATTTGTAATATAAAATAGAATATTGATTGATCTCCTTAGACTTTTAGTAACACAGTACTAAATTTTGAGTTGCAGAATTTTTTTTTTGTTTTAGTTATTCAAACTGATATTTTATCTAATCAGTCTCCTGTCAAAGAAAGACCCTTTATTATATCTCAATGTTTTGATAACTCCCTTTTGTCAAATGAGTTGCGTGTATGGTATTATTTTCTTGAGTTATTCAGAGAGCTTTTTATTTCATATATTGTTTTCTTTAATGAAATATAAAGATGGGGGAAACAATTTTGGTGTGTGTGCATGTGTCACAAAATAGACAGGCAGTCATTTGTATGGATATTTTTATAGCATTTCCATATCATTTTTTGACCTAGAATCTCCACGTCCTTAATTCAGGATGAGTATGGCAAGAAAAAATGGCTGTTGATTTCTTGGCGCTTTGTTTCAATGAATTAATTTATTTGTCTCATGCAAGCAGATCATTGAGGAAAAGCTAAGATACAGGAATGGATCTGAGGTTTGGTCCTGAAAGTGGTTAAACCCCTGCTCAACTTTCTTCTCACATTTTTTCTCAAAGACGTGAATCGATTTTCTGAGCAGAACTGAAAAATTCACTCAGCTATACAAAACTTTCACACTATTTGGTTAGTGATTTTACTGCTATTGAGTATAAGGAAAGTCAGCTCACATTCACTTGGTGCCTTCATTGTCAGAGCACAGGAGCACGCTGGCCTAAGGGGAATTTTATTCTGATGCACTGTTGCAGTCTTACACTTTCTAATAGCAATGAGCAAATTCCGGACAAAGAAGCTGATTTAAAAACANCAGCAACCATGGAGGAAGGTGATTTTTTTAGTTGATGACTATCAAATTATGCTCACAAAGCATAATTTATGCCTTCCATAACCATAAACATTAAACCATAAGCGTTAAACCTGCAGAGTTAAAACAATACTGTGTTCTCAAATACATCAACTTCTAAAGAACAGCCTCCCTAATAGTTGTGCGTACACCAGCTATGAATCCTCCCCCAGGGACCACAACATGCATAAATGAGAGGAGACCAAATCCTGGCCTGATTTACAATAAAATTAAGCAAAGGCAGGCAGTATAGCAAAACAAATCTGATGTAATCACCATTTTGAAGGAATGACAATCATTCTTTTGCTGCTCATCACTTTCCTGAAAATTCATGAATTAGTAAATTAGATTTACTATTTTGTTAGTTAATTTGACAAACTTGACACTGACCATGAAGGAAACAAAAATTCTGTTCTACTTCCATCCCACTAAGTAAATAGATTTGCAGAATTTGCAGCACTGAAGGAATGAGCATCTAACGTCGGGTTGTGCATTAGTTGAACTAATAACATAGTTATAATCATCAAAGCAACACTGCAGATGGTCTTGTTAATATTGTTTAACTCAACAAGAAGCTATAAATTATTATGAGTTTTGTTGGAATTCTTTGTTGAACTGCCACACTTTGCCAGTAAAAGCTATATTTGCTGCCTTTGTCTCTCTAACAATCAATTATGGGAGCATTTGCCCACGACACACACAAACATTATATGTCATTAAAACCATTGAAGTTCTTCCAGGGAACTGATTGCCACTCTTATTGCTATACTTTGGGTAGATAAACAATACAGTAGGAAGTTCATATCTATTAGTCATTGCATCCTTGTTGGGTGCTTAGTTACGATTATTTTATGTGCCATCAGAATATGAACAGAATCTGTGAAAGAGATAACTTGTTGTCATGGACATGTACAGATAAAACAGCATCTTTCTTAGGTGATAAGTTGGTATGTGCTTATGCTCTTAGTGAAAGGTTCATAAGTTATAGGACACAGAACCTATTTCAAATCATCATTACATATGAATAATTTTTTATGCAGTGGAAGGTTATTCAATGAAATTATGAAAAAAAATTGGTTTATTAGCAAAGAAAATATTACTGGCATGATATTTTACTGTTTAACTCTACAATGTAGGCTTGCAATTAAATGTCTGATGAAAGAACATCTTCTTGCATGCAGGTAAAACTAATTAATTAAAAATCACAAAGCAAAGCACTTGCAATAATTTAACTAAGATACAATGAAAAATAGAGCTGATATTTCTGTTCAAATTTTGGCTATAGTTTACTCATTCTGTTTACAATACTGCACTTTCCCTTTGTGTTAACTTACCATGCTTAAAATGATAGGGTCTTTAGAGATGACACAACCTCCAGCAGCTTGGATTCAGCATTTCAAGTTCATGGACAGGAAGAAGACTCCAAATGCAGTATTGAAAACCACAAATATATCTCATCAGCAAGTCAAACTCGGATACGGAAGTAATTAGCTGTGTCAGAAGAATAAGCATTCTGCCTTCAAGGAAATAACAAAAGTTGCATAGAATTTGCATACAGTATATGAAATATGGTAATTTCTCTGTAAACAGATGTGTTTTCAGCTTTGATTTACTGTCATCACTAAATGATGAGTATGTGCATGAATACTAATATGATGGTATTAAATTATTCATTTACTAGAAAGGTAGAAGAGACAGAGAGAAAGGAAATGATCTTACATTAGTTGAAAGAACTCTTCTATTTGATGAGGGGTTAAGTAGATAGAGAAACAACTTAATCAACTTGATGCTGGAAAAGAAGGTAGGACATTCATACAGAAAATTTAAAAATAATGTGTAGACCTGAGAGCTGGAAACAAAGAAGGGAAGATACTGATTGACTGGAAACCGAGGGGAAGGCTACTAATGGTTTCAGAACTAATGTACAGACAATTCATCTTCTTTTTGCACCCTTCTTTAATATGCTTTTTCTTGCTAACAAATTTTCAAACACTTCTACTATATCTAAGAACGTTATTACATGAGCGAGTAAAAATTTTGTATATTCCTTGTATCTTAGGCTCAGAGAGGTTTAAGGAAGAGTTTTAAATCTGAGCAAACCTAAATCCACAGATAGACATGTAAGTCAAAGCAGGCTGATTTTCATGAATGCTAATCATCCTTATAGTCATTACAGTTAGCCAGAACTGGAAGTATTTAGAATTCTGACATCAGTTTGCATTTCATCATAATTTCTGACATCATTTTTATTTCTGAATTTAAATGCCGAATATATGCCTTATATCCAAAAAATACCAAAATTAATAAATTCCTTGTGATGCAAAATGGGGGCAGATGGATGAATTTGAAGAGCTTATGTTGACCGTATCAGTCTGGAGATCCATCTCAAAAATGTTCATTCTCTTATATTCTTTAGTTACTTCATGAGTTATAAGGACTACGTTTACAGAATCCAGAGGCTCTCCTTTGCAATGTTGTCCCTGACATATTTATTAAATTATATTCCGTCACTGTTCTTTGCATTGAATGACGCTAAAGTTAAAGAAGAATTTCCCACAGAGTACACCAAAGCACAGGGTTTCATCCTTGTCATTAAGAAACTGTCTCTGGGAAGGGAATCAACTGAGATTTTAAAATTATTCCATTATAAAAGTGAGTAAGTTTAAAGTTCTAATATTAACTTCATTCTTTTCCTCATAACTCTTAAAAATTATTTCCATATAATCGTAGCATCATAGAATGGTTAGAGTTGGAAGGGACCTTAAAGATCATCTAGTTCCAACCCCCATGCCATGGGCAGGGATACCTCCCACTAGACCAGGTTACTCAAAGCCAGGTTACTCAAGCCTGGCCTTGAACATCCCTTCCAGGGATGGGGCATCCATAACTTCTCTGGGCAACCTGTTCCAGTGTCTCACCACCCTCAGAGTGAAGAATTTCTTCCTAATATCTAATATAAATCTACCGTCTTTCAGTTTAAATCCATGAATCCTTGCCCTATCACTACATGCCCTTGTAAAAAGCCCTTCTCCAGCTTTCTTGTAGGCCTCCTTTAGGTCCTGGAAGACTGCTATAAGGTCTCCCCACAGCCTTCTCTTCTCCAGGCTGAACAACCCCAACTCTCTCAGCCCGTCTTCATAGGAGAGCTGCTCCAGCCCTCTGGTCATCAATATTTTTTAGTCCTAGGAACTTGCTCATGTAGTCAGCTCTGGACACAAAAACCTTCCCAATCTAAAAAAAAAAAAGAAAACTAAGCTTGAATTTTTAAAACCATAAAAAATATAATTTATTCCAATGATGGTTAAGGAAAAACTTCAGAGAAACAGACACTGTGCTTTACCTTTGACATTTTTGTATGCAGCCATAATCACTGAAATAAGAAGGTTATTGCTGTACATCAACAAAAATTTTGGTATTGGATTAGTAATCATGTTAGCTGAATTTTAATATTGAAGGTTTTATGGATTATTGTTACGAAATAACACATTTTTTCTATATGGCTGAAATTTGAAGACCACAAAATTGATATCTATGGACTCAAAAGATAGATCTGTTCTCATTCTGCAACAAATATTCTCAACAAATAGCACTGGGCAATAATCCAAACCTATCTGAGTTTAATTTTATCCAGCCTGGCTGACGAGTTTGAATTTTAAGACACTTTGAATGCCTACTTTTCTCTTTAGCCTATGAAAGTAGATGTTAAGATACCACTTGAAGATACCAAATGAACTGTGTGAAATGTACGGCAGTGTTGATAACGTCAGCTAGACCAATTGCAAAAAGGAATGCAAAAATAAAATATGAGCGGACAATTTTAAGAGAATAAAGAGGGTCTTAAAAAAGATTTTTACACCAGATTAAATAGATATGCGAAAAAAAGTTATGATAATTTACACTCCATATGTTTTATTCCAATTTTCTATTTTGTCAGGTTTTGATAATGGTCAAAACCACTTCTGCTCAGTCATTTTCACAGCTCTCTTGCATCCTCTATGTACTCCCTCAATGAATGTACAAGTACGCTCTAGGCAAGATTAAGGAGAAAAATATGGATAGTATCATGATGTAGAGGAATAGTTTTGTATCCTGGAAACCTAAACGATATTGGAAGCTGATCTTGTGCGTACGCTGATTGCACAGGGAGCAGACTTGTTTAGATCAACAATAAAAATAAAACATTCACCTAATACTAATCAACTTTTAACTCAATCCCCTGAAAAAATCCTGTTTGTCTGAGTTTTATACAGATAACCAGAATGTAACACTCTAAGAATGCCCAAACCCTTACCCACATAAAGAGCTTTCAATGTGGAAAAGAAATCTATCTCAGAGTCTTTTGTGTAATGATTAATTTGTTTTTCGTTTCTCAAGTGCAATAAACTATGCCTGTGATTTTCAACCCAGGTATGGGGATATCTATGTATTTCTTTTCCATCAAATACAGCATCTTTGCTGTCCTCTCTCTGAAATAGTTCTATTCCAAACACTCATTTCCCACCTGCATTAATTTAGATGAAGTGATTATTCAAATAGACATAAATTCCTATTGAATATAAACAACATTTAAAAATTACAGTAGCATAAACAGATCATTTAAGTTTCCACACATAGAAGTTTCTTTGGAAGGGTTATACTAAGTGATTTTAAAACAGACTGTGGAAAGTCAAAAAAGTTACTTCTGAACATGTTAAATATAAATAGGTGAACATTTAATACAGTATTTTAAATATAATTTTTTGGAAATAAATTAGATGTCATTTTTGGTGTTTTTTTGGTAATGAAATAACAGACTCTATAAAACATTACAGATCTGTGGGTTCAAAGTCTTTTAACTAAGGTATCAACAACAAATTATGGAATTTCATTAACAGTATTAATGACAAACTGTTAGGTGTAAAGCAAACTCCTATTCTCTAATTACTCATTGTGGCATTTCTGTTTTATAAGGATCATTTTATTTATATATGTATACCAAAATGTTTGGCTAATGCTTACGGACTTAGTTTTGTTCTATCTCAGGAGCATATACAAAGGCACTTAACTTCTCTCTTCTACAGACACCTGCAGAAAGGTTGAATCAGATAATTTTCAAGTATACATCGTAATAGTTTTGTGAGAGTTGAATCACTTATATTGCAATCCCAGTTTCACTAAGAAAATAATCCCTCCTTCAAAAAAAGAAAACCTATTCATAAAATAATCCTTCTTCAATTATTGTTTGAATAATGCTCACTGAAGTTTCTTTACATGCCGTTAAAATTTAATATTTGAAAGTAATACAACAGTAGCAATAAAGGCCCATATTGGAATGACAAATGCGGTATGCATCACCAAGCCAGATTTTGCTTTGAGTGATTTTGTCAGCTCATTTTGAAGTTTCTATCTGACATTTACGTTATCTACTAAATATAACTGTGGGAACCAACTGGAGAGCTATTGTAGACAGAATAGCCTAATAAATGTGTTCTGCCCTGATGGCTATTTATCTTCTATTTGATTGCAGTCTGAACTAGTAATTTCTTTACTAATTTTAGAAAATTCAAACACATATGTAAGCACTATTGCTTACATATAATTGTATTTGACTACAATTATCTCTGCAGATCTGACTCTAGAACTTGGACTCATTACTTAGCTGAATAGGAGACTAGTGATTCAAGTTTGTTTACAAAGTGAGCAGTGCCCTAGTGAGAACAAGTTGTTGGTGTTTGGTATCTTCACCTTAAAACATATGAAAACGACAGTGCAAAAGCCAAAATGCTGAGTTGAAAGAGTAAGTGTGGGAAGAACTCTCACACCTCCTTACAGATATGAAATGAAACATTCTCTCTGGAATCAAAAAAATAAATTAAGCCAAGATTTTTGTGCTTATTTGTATGTGGTCAGCCACCTCAATATTCCCAATACCCGACAGCACAACGAAAAATTAAGGAATAATGCCTCCTGATTTCTTGGACCAAACCCAGCAATGATTTTACAAATACACTGAATTAATTATGTGAAATGATTTGACAGAAGGAGGAAATTTCCATTATCATTCCATGTCTGCCAATTTCTCTATTAAGCAATAAATTATACTTTTTTGATATATCCATATTAATCCTGTGAGCTCAGGCTCCCAGCAATTCTGTTCTCGCATCAGCCTCTGATTACCACCAGAGTTCTGCATATTATCTCCCTCCTGCGGGTCCCAACACCTTCAATAATGCCTGTAGAATCCCTAACTGGTTTCTCTTCCCCCCTAGGTTGGGGGAAGGAATAAATCAGAAAGCCTGACTTTCACGTAAGTATTAAACATGTGCTGTTCCACTGATCTTGCATTTCAGAAATTGTTTTTCTAGGTCTATGACCCACTGCAACTTATCAGTTTACACTCCAATTAAAATTCTATGAATTGTGGCTGAATAGTCTTAAAATATTAGCTTCATATTCCTAGGGCAATTTAGAATTCTTAAACATGTCACCAAAAGTTATTGTAAATAGTGTTATTTTCATTTTCACTTAGCTCTACATGTGAAGTTTGACCTTGTCAGCCCTGACCCAGCAAGTAAAGCAAGAAAATCAGAGCCTCTATCTTGGCTCTATTTCAGATTTCAGCTGACAGCTTACATTTCATTAGACTTAGATAATTGCAGAATATTTCATTAGACTTAGACCTTCACATGAATCTAGCCACCCTTAGTTTGTGAATCGTAGAGTCATAGAATTGCGTAGGTTGGAAGGGACCCTTCAGATCATCTAGTCCAACCATCAACCTAACTCTGACAAAAACCACCACTAAACCATATCTCTAAGCACTATGTCTACCCATCTTTTAAATCCCTCCAGGGATGGGGACTCAACCACTTCCCTGGGCAGCCTGTTCCAATGCTTAATAACCCTTTCAGTGTAATTTTTTTTCTTAATATCCAGTCTAAATCAGACATAGTCTGGGAATTTCAAAGCAAGCCACACATTCTTACTAAAAAAAATAGTTAGGTGCTCCAAGAAGAAGTCTGAAGAACCCAAGGATGACAATGAATAATGGAAAATGATCACCAGAGACAGGTGGTGTACAGTCAATTTAAATCAAGCAATATTTAAAAAATATTTTGGTTGCTGACTCTATTTTACCTCTGAAATTCATTCTAACTTGTGGTTAGGTTTTTAGAAAGCATTTGAAATGTACATCTTGTACATAAGAGTATCACTGATGCTAGATATTCCTTGACCACACACTTGTTTTCTTTCTTCCAAAAGCCCTGAAGGAACAAACCCATGCATATTAAAAGGGAGAATAAACTGTAACACAGAAAGCCATAGTATAGTGTAGTCTTTTCAATTAATAATGTCACAGGCAGTTGAGCACCATGGAATTAGAAACTTCACAATGTGCTACTCCACATTTTCCAAGCAAAAAAGTATGACATATAGAGTCTTTTTACTTAGAAGAACAGTGGAGCTTGAAGCCCATGCATTAAGTTTGAGCAGCCTTGGTGAAAATGAGATCTCGTTTCCTCATTATGCAATCCGACATCCTTCATCTAAAACCAAATGAGATAATAAGGTAAGAGAGATGAGATATATTTTCTGCATAAAGAACCATATAATCCTTTCTCTCATTTAAATAATAAATTCATAAAATCTTTTTTTAAACATCCAACTAAATGATGCAGTGAAATATTAATAAATCTGCATATTTAATAAAACTAATACCACATGCTAAATGATATCTAGATTAATTGATATCCCTAGAGATACACCAAACAACACCAACATGGTTGTGGTTGGCTGTTGGATCTGAAGTTTGTAAAGGATTGTATAGAGCAACAGGTCTCAGTATTGTGCAGATTCTGCCAGGTGTTGTGCATCCCTACAGCATTAAAATACTAGCTTTATTTTATGTTTGCATTTATTGTCATTGAAGAGGGGACTGTGTTGCTCTTTGAGACTGACTACCAAGCAGCAACATCCTTAGTGCTTTACAAGGCAATTTCTTAACTTCTCATAAGAAAGGAATCTCAACAATTGTTGAGAATCAATGAGATGGGGTGTTCTCAGGCCTATTGATGGCATTTGTACAGGGAGTGGCACATAAAAAGGCCCTTTTCTCTTCTCTGACTTCTTTGTAGCTGTGTCAAGCATAAATTTCTGGTTAGAAATAAAATGTCAGATAAGAATATTGATTAGGAAGCAATGAGCCATTAAAGGAAATCAAAATTATCCATACCTTCCCTGGACAGGACTAAGTAAATGGGAAATGAAGAACCAAATCCACTGCTGGGCAAATGCCTGACAGACTGAGAATTCAGAAATATCAGGGACAGCAGCAGGAAAATGTTTCCTGTTCAATTCTGGCTATAAAGCATTTTACACATCTTCTATAATTTTCAAGTAGTGCATAGCCAGGAATTAATTTCTGTCCATAACAACTCTGCTATGCAAAGAAGGGTCTTCAGGCTTTTAAGAATGGAGAACGGAGGCATAGAATTTAAGGCTCAAATCCAAAATAGACTCTATCAAAATATCTATAATGAAAATTAAGTAGAATATAGGCATGTAGTTTCAAATCTGAAATCCTTTAAACCCTGGTCATTCACTACCTATTTCTGGAGACCCCTAAAGCCCCAAATACTTCATTCAAGAATATTAATGGTTCCTGTTTGTCTGAAGAATTTGTACTGTCTCAGAAGGACCTTAGAGTTGATGGTGCAAAGCAATCTGATTAGCTAATCCCTAATCCCAGTCATGGTTCTTAACCTATTTTCCTCCTATTTACTGGGAGTGACAAGGGCCGTGTCATCTAATAGGTCATTGGGCTGTCTGCAGACTTCAACAACAGATACCACATACTTCAAAGAATGCAGTGGAAGATACTGCTAAAATACATAAGCACTGTTTCGTAGAAGGACTTGACCTAGGGGTCTCTGTGTTAACACCTAGGGTAATGTCCTAGTAAAAGGTATTTTTAGCTTCCTATTCCAGAAAATAATAAACACTAGACATGCTGAAGAGACGTACTAGAAGAAGGTAAAATACGAAAGCACGAAGCACAGGGTCATATGAGTTTCTTTGATGTCTAAGATATGCGTTTAGTGGAGACGAGAGAGAAGAATGACTCAGCTATCAGTTAACAATGTCATGTAGCCACGCAAGAGGTATGGTGAAGAGAGCTAAGGAAGTATAACTCTATTCTCCAAAGCGCTGGTGACCACGCACAGCAAATAATTTGCAGAGCATTAGTCCTTCATTTACAAAAAAGTTTGATTACAGCAATAAACACAATTTACCTAGACTGAGAAGAGGCAGGAAGAGATAACCTTACAAAAAGAGGCTAAAATAAGCTGAAGTAGTGATCCAAAGCGAGAGGGGATATAATTGCTTTCATTGAGTACATCAGCAGGCAGGAAGGTAAACACATCTCATCAAAAGGACATACTTGAAATAAAAGGGTGTTGGGAGAAAAATAAACAGGCATAAACTATCCTTGACTAATAAAGAAAATCCCTAACCTACAAAGCAGTGTAGTTCTGGAATACAAACGGGGAAAAATTTGACTTTTGATTAGCTAAAGAAAGATGTTATAGTGCACTGTTGTCTGAAACCGCAGGGGACTGAGCGTCAGCAGCTCAGGAAGTCACTTTTCTTCCCATTTTCCAATACACAAGCGGAGAATTTTCAATGTAAAGTGAAGAGATTCCCAAGATTTCTAAGTGAATGATAAGGGAAAGCTGCTTGGTTAAAAATCATGGTGTTAATGAAAGATAAAACTGAAGAGAACAATATTGCGTACTGCGGTGCTTACAATGAATAATACAGGGAATGCAAATCAAAAGACTGAGTATACAGAATGCTGTCCAAAGAAATTAGTCTAACATTTTTGAAGTTTATAAATATACAAAAACTAGTAAATACATACTGTTTTTTGCACTACTGATACTTACATGCTGCACATTTTATAATATATTTCCAATTTCAGAAAATAATATGCATTTAATGAATAATTTTCAAAGATCTAAAGTTAGAAATTAATCCAGTTATCCAAATAGAAAAGGAAAAGATGATGAACCTCCCAGTACTGTGCTCTCATTCACACCAATGACCGCTGGAGATCTTCATCTCATAAATTCATACACCCTCCAGACTATGTTGCCAAATATTTAATGGCTCTATCCACTAGCAGGGGCTACCATTTTTATCCTCATCTTTGCCACCAATTCAAAGCCGAATCTGGTCCAATCACCTGATTAATAAAAAATGCCAAAGTAACCTAAAAGACTAATTTTGAGTTAGCACTCTATAGATCTAGATAAAAGAAATTGCATAATCCTTTTGAAGATATTCCTTTTCTAGTGGAAAAAAAAAGTGGTATCTCATAGGACAAACATAGACTACCATAAGATTTCTCAGTGCATAGCTTACAATAGATTTATTTATATGCCCAAGAAAATAGAAACAGAAAAAGGAATCATATTAAATACGAACAGGCCAAGATGATAATGAGAAGAATGAAATGAACATAAAGTCAAAATATATCTTGGAATTTCAGTGTAGGTGTACTTCCAGTGGTTGCCTTTTAATCTCTCCTTTTTTCCTTTCTGGTATCTTAAGTACACATTTGTGATTATTCAAGGTAAAATTGGAGCTTTTTAAATGATATATCACAGTCTGATGGGTCCTAATTGTATTTGTTATCTGTGTAGGAAGACAAATGATTTGATTTTAGTACCTACAATGAGTTCACTGGTGTGGCAGTTCTAAAGGTTTCTTTTTAATGGGGAAGTAAGGTGATTTATTACAGTATCAGTGAAAAACCAGGAGCTTCCAAGTTTCAACATTTCTGTCACTTTTTCAAAATCTAAACACTCTTCAATCTGACCCCTTACACTTTACGTTACCACAAAACACAGAGATGTTTTATTAATATATAGTTTAATTATTTAATGGCTCTCCTTCCCTCTAGCAATCTGTTCTTTCAAAGGTGTGTTACAGATTGTGTATGGCATGCCAAGGAACAGCTTTTTAATCTGAAGGAATTACTTCCTTTTTGTTAAAGATGGTACATATCTGTTTATGTAGCCTCCTAACAGATTCTGTGGTACAACGACTTATTTAAATAGGGGTAATTACACTCGAGAACATTAAATGAAAGAGCATAATTGAATACAGGGTGACCAATGACTAAAGCATTAATAATCATAACACAAGACCATTGTATTGCCTGCTTTTCTTTTGCTAACATGTTGTGTCCTATACAGTGAAAATGTCAAGACATTTGAGCTCATAATGAAACTCAGTGATTAGTCATGTCCTACAAGCCAAAGATACGTGTGTCTGTAGGTATGTACATATATATAAGGTCTTCATATATTTGTACATGCGTATATACTTAAGTGTACACATGTATAGACATACATCTATATTATTCTTGGTGAATATACAGACTATAATTATATGTTTGCATATTATGCATGTAACAGCATATACAGGAAGCATGCAAAAAGCAACTATCCAGTCATAACCTCAACTTCGAATTTTTAGATATTAAGAACAAAACAATGTGATGTTTGGGAAATATAAACACTGAGATCCATACTCCTTTTCGTGTTCTTTATATCACTTAGACCACGGAAATGAGAAAGGCCCTAACATCAGAGACTTTCCTGGAATTAGACATGGATGCAATTTGAGTAAAAAAACAACAACTGATTCACATAAGTAATCATCAGACAACATTAAAAACTAAGACTTAACTGTATGTAAAAATAGTAGACTTAAAAATAGTAAATTTTTGCCTATCAAGAACTGCTCACACAATCATTTGCAGAATCGAGTCAAAGCATTTCTACCCTCTCTAGTCACAATGAAATATTGATACAATAGCACGTATTTATTTTCAGTAGATGGAATGATTCTAAAACATAAATATCCTCAGCTCACTTGCAAGCCAATACTTATCAAGACACAAACATTTTCTGTAGAGTGTTTCCCATGAACAAAAAACATTCTGTTTCTAAAAAATGTAATAATTAGCTTATTTTCATTCCTTCACACACTTCACCTAAAACAAACGCCATTTGCTTTCATCACATAATATCATTATGAAGATTTATCTTCATATTTTCAAATCAAATAGTCACTGTAATAGCAACTTGATTGCATGAAGAATAGTGGCTATCAGGATATATTATCATTATGCAACGTGCATCTAAAATGAGGCAAATTTAGAGCAATGTTCTACAATTTCATTATCATGACAAATGAAGACTAAGTCATTTTACCCTGACATTCTCTTATATAACTTCCAAAAGGACTCAAAGTGTACAGCAATTAGTACCACTTTAGAAAGATTCTTTTTCTTTAGCAGTGCATTATGGATGGAATCATCTTGAGGAAAGTATTGCCTGACTGAACTGCACCATTCTTGATTACCCTTTAAAAGCAGCATATCTTCATTTTCAGTAGATCGAATTACATGACAGTGAGAGCAATAATAGACATGCTGGCTGAATTAACATTCCTTGTCTTCTATTTTTAATACCAAGGTGCACTAATGTGATGAAATTATTTTTGTTGTCATGATTAGCAAATAATAGTTTTCAACACAATTCAGGAAGGATCTAGTTTGAAATATGCTGCACTCTGGAACTAAAAATCAATCCTCCAAGGTGTTATAAAACGTTGCCGGTGTAAACAATAAGAAATAAACTGAATTACTGAGCTATATATTCCACTGACATGTTTTGATGCAAAATACTCAGCAAGTGCTTGGGTGTTTCAGGCTTTTTTAGAAAATCTGTATCAGAAACAATTTGGGAGTCTTTATCAAAGCCTAAACACTAAACTGAAATTTGTTTGCAATCCATTTTTTATAATGTATCCTATTTCTGGCAAAAAAACATTTTTTATACAAACCATAGACACAATTATGCCATTGAAAAAAAGGATTGTGTCTTTATATCTGTATGAAGTTTGGCTGATGTCACCATGATTGGGACAGAAGTGTAACTTCAGTAGTAATGGTTACTTCACCGAAGGTGGACCCATGCCAAAGCAATGGAACAATAGGCATTTCTGTCCCCCACCACTGTGAGCTTCAGATCCTCAGCATCACTTGAATAGGTCTGGTGGGAACTAGAGCAGTAATGTCAAAACTGTAGTAGTAACAACGTCACTAAATTTGACCATTTTAATCTGTATAATGTAAGTGTCCTGGTTTGAGGTAGAACCGAACCAACTTTCTGTTCAGTAATTTTACCTCTTAGCTAGGCCTCTTCTAACTCTCTGAATAGTGTGCAGAAGAATGTTCATTCTCAGAGTGATAAGACCAATGTTTATAGTTAATGCCAAGGAATGGTATGCAGAGAGGCTCTTGCTTAAACTTATTGCTATAACAACCAAGGTCAGGTAACTTTGTTATTTGCCCCATTGGAGGGTTGGAAACGGAGAAGAGTAGAGGGGGTCATACCTGTGGGGAGGAGCGGACGGGACAGGTGACCCAACACTGACCAACAGGGTATTCCATCCCATCTGCATCATGATCAGTATCAAAGCTGAGGGATCAAAGTGTCATCCTTCTTTCTTCAATGCCTGACATCCAAGTGATNCTATTCATCTGCCTTTGATCCTGATCCGTGTGTTCCTGACTCCAGATCTGCAATCCAGTTCCCATCTGTTGCTGAGTCCAGCCTGGGACTTTTCCAGTGCCCGACAGTGACGTCATCCTGGGAGCTTGATACAGTTTTGTATATATTGTATCTATTGCATTATTTTCTTTTTATTTTTATTAATATTTCATTAAAGTAGTTTAGTTCCTTGTAAACTCCTTCTCTCTCTACCTCCTCTCCTTGGAGGGAGAGTTGGGGGAGAGCATCTGTCATCCATCATTGGCCAATCTGGCCTAAACCATGACAGTAAGTAATAACTTATTTCTGTTGTTTATTTTACACCAAACAGAACAAACGAAATCACTAATTGAAACTGGTAGGTTACCGAAAATAATAATCACAACAGCCACATTAGAGAATGAACGGTAATGGTAATATTGATGGAGACATGTTCCAAACAAAATTTTATTCAAATACCTTCTTGTGGAAATTGACTTTAAAATCATTCCCTTACATATTCACATGATAAAATCTTTCTTCTTTATTGGGCTGGATGTAGTGAACAGAAAGCACTTCACTACAGCTCCAAGAATTAAACTGTATCTGTATCTCACTGCAAATGGAGGATCTGAGCAGGTAAAGGTGACTGAGACAACGTTAGTCACACGAGGCATTTTGAACCACTGCCTACAGAAATTGCCAGCCATGTTGGCCACTTTCACCAGACCTTCCTCCTTTCTTTCAAGGACACAGACCATTTTCTGGTGAAGAAAAGAGAGTGTTTACAGACCTCCCCCTGGGACCCTGACATAATATTGCAGAAGAGAATCTGATTGCATCCCTCCCAGCTCTACACAGATTGGAAAATATACCATTTCGATTATGAGATTTTAGTTTGAGAAAATTCATCATAAACTGTGATCAAGCCAGAAATCTATTCATAGAAATAATTTTTGGAATAAAATAAATTTCTAATTGCAGTGTTTCCCAAATTCTCCCCTTGTAACTGTTCACCAGCTGTTTCTGTGCTACTTCTTCATGAAATAGTGAAAGTATCAGAAACTTATTCTAGACTTCTTCTTCCGGTAACAAGATATGAAATAAAAATATCACATATCCAACCCAGGTCCAGTTTCTATAACCAGCTGGGGAATGGAGCTTGCCAACTTCATCTCAGTAAAGCATTGAAAGAAAGTCAATGGTAATTGCTTATTTGAATCCACAAATCCGTATTCTTACTCCATCTTCTCTCCCCCTTCTTTTTCACTTATGATCTCCATTGCAAGCACAGCTTCAGCTATCACCTCTGCTACGATGTGCAGATCCATTTCTGCCATCAGATTTGTCTCCTTTTAATCAAACTGAAATCTCTGCCAGACCTTCTGACAATTTTTGTCTTTCCATCTGTGTAAGTTAAACATGACTACGAAGAGCTTGTTTTCCTCAGGCATCACCATTTCAGCCTGTATTACTCTGGCAAACTTCCTTCTTATATCCACTACCTACTCAGGCCCAATAGCCTAGGTATTATCCTAACATCTGTCCTCAAATTCAGATAATCTACAACACTCAAAGTTTTTTTCTGAAAAGTGTCTTTAAGGCATAGGCTTTCCTTATGATTCATAGAGACAAGTCTCTTCAGGCCTTCCTGTTTTTCCAAACTTGACAAACTCATCTTGACTCTATTTCAAACTATTCAGAGTGGTTTTGTACAGACGACACTCCTGAATTTAACTGAATCATGCCAGTTTTCCTCTGAGTCTCTAAGAAGCCCTATTTTTTTCACTGTACGTATAAACTATGCATTTTTATCTAAAAGCCCATTCTGCTTTCAATGGAAAAGTTAAGGCAGCAACTGGAAATAAGAAAGCAATTAGAAATAAAACACTGAGGAAAAGACAAAATGGAAATGAAAGTAAATTATAAGTTACAAGGCATATAGAAGTGACAAGGGATAATGAATACATCGGGGAAAACCAATTGTTGGCAGAGCAAAAGACCAAAAAAATCTTTTAGATGTATTGGAAAGAAATAAAACTAGCAACGTTTTATATCCATTATCAGATGGAGATGGTAATAATAATAACAACAATAACAAGTAACAAACAGACTGAAGTGATCAATAATTATTTCTATTTCACATTTGGAAAGAAGAAGGATAACGTACAAGTCTTCAAATGAGGAAGATTTCACAACTAGCAATAACTAAGGAGGCTGTTAATCAACATTTAATAGTGCTGCTTACTTTCAAACCAGCGGACAATCTCTGGGCTGTGTACATTCCTTCAAATAAATCTGGGATTCCAAGGAAATGCTAAAATATTGCTAGAGAATTAACATTGGGCTAAAGTCACAAAAGGCAAAGAGGATGACAGGAATAACTGCTGACGTTAAACGAGACAAACTCTTGGAAAACCTGTTACAGGAAGCAAATAATTTCATTTTAATTGTTTTACAGGAAATTGATCTTGTCAAGCAAAATTGACTTAATTATTGGATGAAATCGTAAATTTGTTTAAGTATACTTACTGTACAAGTGTAAGACACTGGGAATAATGAAGGCATCTGAATTAGCACTGTCAGTACGGAATGAGAAGATTACAAATTGGCCTATTAGCCAAGCTTGAAGGGAGTGTCTGTGAGACTCATCAACAAATGGGGATTTTCTAAAAGCATCTAGATTTAATAGTATTCAACTGTCCGTGGTCAGACAGGAATATAAAGGTATTGCTAATAAGATAGCATACAAAATAAAACAGATTTCTTGGTTAAAGTGGTCTTTGCAAAGCCTTTGTTTTGATACAGCTAAATGTAAGCATTTACAGCAAGAAACAAGGAATGTAGACCTCACTTGGAAACACAAAATACAACAGAAATTGTGTAGGAGTTGTAATAAATAGTCAGCTCCCAAGTAACCACTGGGAGGTAAAAAGGGTTTAATACAACTGTTACTTGCAAAAACAAGGACAAAAAAAAAGGGAACACAGATGATTTTACTTCTGCTTAATAAGACCAAATCTGGAATATTCTGAAAGTAGCCTACCTGGGAATAAAAATCCTTCTCAGCTAAAATATTGTTATTTTCAGAATTGAATTAAAATGAAAATATAAAAATATAAGAAAGGCAAGCAACTTCATAAGAAGAAAATTCTGCACAAATCTGCCTCACAAAACAGGAAACAAACCAAAATAAAAACATGACAAAACAACTTCTTACCTGGTGGGCACATGACAAACACTATCTGAGGCTCTAAGTCAGGAGTCTACCAGCTATCGTCTTGTTTTTTCTGTGCAGTCTGATACATTTTATTTGGAAATGTTTTTGTGGAAAGTTTTAGTCTTACAAAAAGGAATATTTTTCCATTAGAAAATGTTCATCTATATCTGGTGTTTCAGAATACATGTTTTAAAAGTGCAGAAAATTTAAAATAATAAAAATAAAGCTCCATAAAAATATTCAAGTACTTAGCACCTTACTTAAGACAAAGCACCAGATATGAAGGGCCACTTATGTTAGTGAAAGAAGCTGATGACTGCAGCTAAACATAAGTGAAGCATGGATTTTTTATAATCAGGATGATTCAAATTTGGAAGGTATTTCCCCAAAACAGTAGCAGGCACTGCACTTCAGTTTTCTATATCAGAAGTATTGACTTTTCAGGGAGATAAGTTTCAACAAATACTTCGACGTCAGGTGATTCCTTGTTCAGCGTCTGCAAATGCTATGTCTCTTTTCAGTTAGCCTTCCTTGAGGGGCAACCTTTGGTATTTCTGTACTAGATTAGGGCAAAAAGAAAATGAAGAAATGTTCCATGATCAGATTAACGTTTGCAGTCCTATACATGATGCATACTTAGAGATTTGCCACATTGGAGAAGGAGTCTGGAACTACAGACCAAAAATGTCCAAGTTGGGTAGATACTGGCTCAATAAAAGTACCGTGGCATGAAATGCAACACCACGTGGTGTAAAGGAGGTCTGACTGGATGGTCTACTATGATCTAGTAGTCTATTCCAGCCTTAAATTTTCAGGGACTCTGCAGCCTTTCTCCCATACTGGTCATTTCTGCAGAGAATTTTAATTATGCTTACAGGATGGTTCTGCATAGCACACTATAGCTGAGTTGTCTGATGGAGAGTGTCCTTCCTGACACTGACAGTGCTTTCCAGTTGTTTGTGACAGTATGCAAAGTGTTAATTAAGATCCCATTGCCCTGTAACTGCCAAGGTTATTTCTATCGCTGCAGAAAACAACATCGTATGAATAGACAGGGTTACATACTGACATTTTAATTCAACAGATTTCTCCCTTTACCGTCAAAGATGGTAGTTATAGCAAAGATCCTTCTCCATAGGAAGAATATAGCATAGAGTTATGTATACTAGTTCAACACAAGGAGACAAATTCCCTTCCTCATATCTAAAAAATATTATTAATGGAGTTGCTCTGAATAAAGAAGTTATGTTATTCCATGTGGGATATGTCCAGAGACTTTTACTATGCTCTGGTGGAGCACATGGAAGTTCATAACTCAACAAGAAATAAATTGTTCCCTTGCTGTTATATTTGATTAGCATTCCACTAAAGGAAATTCTATATTGCGTCCAAAGAAAACATCTTTATTTTGGTTGAACAAGTTAATCAATTTGATGAAGATGGCACAGTAACGGCAAAATTGTCATTCTGTCATGCAACTCTGTTTCACACCACGTCTCAGAAAAGGAAAGGAAATTGCACTTCGTTTGGTTATCTTGTTTTATGTACAACCCTCATTTCCTCTTTCTTCCTGTTGTCATGTACATTCACTTGATCATCTCCTATTTCTGCCTCATGGAGCAAGGCAACTCTTCTACCACCAGGAAACAGATGAAATAGGACTGATTTACATCTGAGTTACAATTCTCATCAAATTACCATACTTAGTAGACATCTTCTTACATTTAAGTTATACTATTTTATGCACCTTTTATGAAAGTATCAGACCCATTGAAATAGCAAAGAAAACAATGCTTTGTTCAATGCTTACTACAATTGCTCCTACAGTGCTTTAAAAGCATTAAATGAAGAAACAACATTCCCAAGGGAAATAAATGAAGGAGAGACTACGTAAGTAGATCACTCACCCACCGCAGCATTGCCTCTAGACAGCAATTGCTCGCAACAGCTAAGAACAGATAGTGAGAAAGGAATATCATATCCAGCTGAAATGGCAAAGGGAATTTGGGAAGGCAGAACACAATTATCTGAGATGGAATGGAATTTCATCAGAATGCTAAGGTTATGCCAAGGGAATATTAATGATCACTTAAGAGCATCCTTTGAAGTAGAAAAGCAGGACTTTGGTATAATAAATACACTCAAAGAATTCAGGGTGTAGGACACAGAGAGATTTCTGTTTTCCTGCATCATGTAGTTTGCACACTGGAATACAGCAATGCCCTTTGAGGCATTTTTTTTCCCTCCTTGTGATCATCATTACAGTACCTGAGGGCCAGACCTAAAAGAGGACTGATGTGCTGTCCTGGTTTGAGGTAGAACAGAACTGATTTTCTGTTCTGTAATTTTACTTTTTAGTTAACCCTCTTCTAACTAACTGATCTCTCTGATATTAAAGGTGTATTTTTAAGACTAGTCCGCTCCCAGAGTGATAAAACATGATTATTTATAACTTATGTGAAAGATCGGTATGCAGAGAGGTTCTTGCTTATACTTACTGCTATAATAACCAAGGTTAGCTAATTTTCTTATTTGCCCCACTGTAGGATTGGAAGCGGAAAAGCGTAGAGGAAAAGCGTATAAGGCCTCCAGGTATCCCACGTCCCTGAGACCAGTGGGAAAATTCAGAGAAAGAAAGTTTTATCCTTGGTAGAGGAGGATCAGATTTGGAGATGTTTGAACCAACTGGACATTCTCTAGTCCATGGGACCTGGTGGGATGCACCCCCAAGTGCTGAGGAGCTGGCTGATGTCATTGTGAGGCCACTCTTGGTTGTCCTTGAAAGGTCATGGTGACTGGGGAAGTTTTCTGAGGACTGGAAGAAAGTACCCTCACCAAGTTGATGATACAAAATTGGGAGGGGTGGCTGATACACCAGAAGGTTGCACTGCCTTTTAAAGGGATCTTTACAGGCTGGAGAGAGGGATAAACAGGAAACTCATGAAGCTCAAAAAATGGAAACGCCAAGTCCTGTAACTGGGGAGGAATAACCCCATGCACTACTGCAGGCTGGGGCCCACCATCTAGTAAGCAGCTTTGCAGGGAAGGCCCTAGGGATGCTGGTGGACAAGAAGTTGGGCACGAGTCAGCAATGCACCCTTGCAGCAAAGAAGGCCATCAGCTTCCTGGGTTGTGTTAGGAAGACAATTGCCAGCAGGCTGAGGGAGGTGATCCTTCCCCTCTTGCTCAGCCTTGGTGAGACTCATGTGAAGGGAATGCTGTGTCCACTGTTGGGCTCCCCAGGACAAGCAAGGCATGGCCACACTGAAGTTCATGTAAAAAAGTAAATCTTTTTTACTGTGAGGGTCATTGAACAAGGAACAGGTTGCCCACAGAGTTGTGGAGTCTTGGAGACACTCAGATTTTCACTGGGTGTTGCCATAAGCAAACGGCTTCTGTTGTCCTACTTTGAGCAGGGGGTTGGACTACCTCTGGATGGTCTCCAGAGATTCCCTCCAACCTTAGTGATTCTGTGTTTCCATGTTTCTGTGATTGTTACGGTTTCTACCAGTTTCCCCAGTGTAGATATCAGAAGCAACTGTTAATACTTTACCAACAGAGACATTCAAAAAGAGATTGGTTTTTTGCTATGCTTCATCCAGCTGGTACTAATACAATTTTAAGGAATATCGTTCAGCGGCACAGTGAATAATCTTGAGATTTTATTTTTCAATTTTTCAGAACTTTTTCTGATATAATAATTCTATCTTTTCATTTTCTGTATTTTTCTAAAGCCTCTTCTAATAACACTTTTATCAGGGACAGATTCTTCAGTCTATGACAAGTAAAGAAAGTTTCAGTCATGAGAACTTTTCCAATGTCTCTACAGTGACTACAGATATAAGCGATTTGAAGACCTCTCCTCTTTAAGAACTTCTTTTATACTTTCATTTTCTGGCCCCACGAACTGTTCATCTCCAATTTTGGAGTACTTATTACACATTTATTATTAGCCCTTATGTCATTAACTCTTATGTTTTCGATTAGGTACTGCAGTCCGTAGACTACATTGTATTTTAAAATATATGTGCATCATATTTATTCATGCTTGGAAAAAATACCCTTTATCCAAAACTATGTTTTAGGGATATCAGAAAACTGTACCATTTTTTTTCCATCTCTCTCGACAGTGTTCAGAATTTATAGATAATGACTTTGACCTCATCAGGACCTTTTCAGGTAATAGATAACCAGAATGATGTGTATGCCTGAAGAAGACTGTGTAGGGTCAAGAAGTTCAATTTCCAAAAGGTCTTTAGGGGATAAAGCTAAAGATTTTAAGGACATTGCTAGACAGCAGTGCAGTGATATTGAATTATAATGAATGCAGCTGCACCTGTTGGATAGTCCCTGTCCTAGCTTATAGCTATGAATTATGGCCTAAGTAATGTTTGCTTTATCTTCTTTAGGTCATTACGACTTCTTTGTGTGCACTATTATTTTTAGTAGCTGGTCAATGTCACTTCATCAGAGTTCTCATTCTTTGAAAAATAGCTTTTCTTTTTATATACATGCATATTTTTTGTGGATACGTTTGCATTATTGGATGCATTTATATACTTATAGACATTACTTGTTGGAACCATTATGATAGACATATATCAAAACTGAGCACCCTCAATCAATATTTCATTAAGAAATTGAATTTTGAGATTTTTTGAAATGTATTTTCCCTTCAATACAGTGACAAAGAAAGGAGTAAGAAACATGACATAAGGAAAGACAGCACGTTTTTAGTCAGTATTGGACAAAACTATAAAAAGAAATTGTGCCCACAAATGTAGTGTAAAATGACCTGGATGGAGAACTTTTTGGCATTTGTAAATTAATTTCTGTGAGTACTAAGTAAAGATACAGTCTACTGGAAGCATATTTACAGATCAATATATTAACAATGGTAGTCCTTTGAATAGTGTTTGCCAGAAGTTCATTTTTTCATAAACATTGGTGTATTTTTTCATCAGTTCAAAGATGGGGATCTTAATTCCTGTGGGATATTATCTGATTTAAAGGAGCATATTTTGTTTAATTTATTTAATTTCATGTGGAATATAGTTAATATACTATATGAATTCAAACTCATTGCTTGTATTACTGCCCATAGGATAAATCTGCCACTGCGAAAGGGTTTTGATCTCCTAAATGGAGAAGGTTTTGTTCTCCAAGTAGCTCCATATGCTCGCCAAAATCAAGCACCGTGGAAAAAGGACTGTTTGGATAATGATGCGTAGAAGCTGCTGAACAACACCATGCCTGCTTTAAAACTTCTACCTTTCTATCACAAGATAAATGCAGAAAGACATTGCCAACTACTGGCAATCTTTGCTGCAGAAGAGTTTATGGATCAATATCCAGATATAGCGCCACCTTTTTGTCAGACAGCAAGAACTCTGAAGTTGGGTAAGTGTTGTGGTTTTGGTCAAATCGGCCAATGGCCGGCGACAGACGCCCCCCCCCCACAGCCTCTTGTGCACGTGGAGGAGGGGGAGAGGTAAAGAGAGATTTACGAGTTTAGAAGAAACTAAACTACTTTAATGAAATATTAATAATAAGATAAAAAGGAAAACAATGAAATAGATACACTAGATGATAAATCCAAATGGAAGAGAGAAACTCTAAAGCAAGTGTCACACAAGTATTATCTTTACTACTCAAATCTTCTCCATTTAGCAAAGTCTAAATGTAGGTAGAAAAAGCTTTTCTGGTTCCTCTCTCACTTCTCTTCCTTCAATTTGGAGGAGGCTGTTTTGCTACTTTCTAGAGTTTAGAGCTCTCTCAAAAATGCCATATACACGTAAACAGAAACTAGAAAAAAAAGCAATGAAAAAACACTATTTTCTTCGCTCGGTTACCAGACAGCTACATCACTGTATATTTACTCGAGCAGAAATGGCTAATTTTGCTAGGGTCACCTCTTTATTCACACACTTATTTTAGTGCTGACAGTATAGATGCTGTCATCAGTTGTGACAGAGCTGCTGCAACAACAGGGCTCAGTAGCTCGTGCTTGCTTCATCTTCTGCCTGACAACCTGTTTCAGTCTCAGTGGTACTAAATCACACACTCTATAAAAAACAGCTTTTGGCTTTATAATGCTCAGACATGCTTGGCTTTGAAATTAACAGCTCTTGGTATTTCTTAGGTTTTTTCATTTCTTGATTAGATGTGTAAGGGACTTTTTTAAAGAAAGAAAGGAAGATTTTCAGTCAGGATGACGTTATCTGAGACTCTCACAATTTCCACCCTGGATCTAGTAAAGCATGTGCGTAACTCAAAGGACACGATTAATGCTGCTGAGTTCTCAGACTCTGGACTAACACCACTATCACCCACTTTTACCCTGCTGTATAATTCTCTGTAAGCAGCAAACGCAAGATTCAGCAATGTACAATAGAATAGTCAGAGCACAACTTCAGAGCACCAAATCCTGTTTATCTTACACTTGGAAGCAGTGTCACTGGTGTCAGAGTAAATGCTCCAGTGAGATAGCTGAACAGCCCTATCATGGCTTATCTTTCCAAACTAGCATACATACTTTCACTGGATAAATAATACAGCTTCCTGTGCCCACACAGCATTGTGTTTTTAAAACTGCATCTTCATACAAGCCCTGCATAAGCAACATTAACATCAGTATGCTTCCTCTTTTAATATATAAATCACACAGCAAAAAAATCCCCAACCTTTATTTTTGTTAGTTTTTTTTTCATCTTTTTTTACCAGAAAAAGACATTTAAAAGGTGTTTAAAAAATCACGATTCACTGCATGTGAAGGTATATTTTGTTAGTCTTTTGCTATATTGTAAAACTTCAGGAAGATGCTGGCTCTCATCCAGGGTTGCGACTACCCTGTCATAGGTAAGGACCTACACATGACAATAAGAAATCCTTAGGATTTCTAGGCGTCCGTTTTAAACAAACACAACTCTTTTCTTTCTTCTTTTTCTTTCTGAAACAAAAAAGTTATCAGTAATGAAGTGGAATTTGCATGCTTTTCATTATTAAAGCAGTTGTGCTAAATGCAATCCTAATCATTGTTCACTTTATCAGTCATATGATAAATTAGCTTCTAGACTTCTTAAATGACACTGGACTACAACTGTCCTACGTGTACTTAAAATTAAGTATTGTGTAGGTGCTCACAAAACATGCCCAGGAACAAACATTAATGGACAATGTTAGATGGTTCAATTGTGTGAGTTAAACGTGATAACTTATTGACTATCCATTAGTTCAAGCTGCTGCAAATTTCTAACATAGCCATATATTTTGGGTAAGTACAGGATTTCAGGGCTTATTTGCATTCATTTATTTGTTGCCTAAGGCCAGGACAGGTATCCTCTCCAGACCTAGATGTGCAGTGAAGACATTACTATTCACAGCTGCTTGTCACTGAGAGCTGGACAGATGTTGCTGCTTTCATCTCTGTGTGCAGAGGGGAGTACAGGTGAAGCCTCCCCCCGGTAACTCCAGTTAAACCTGCCTTTGCCTGGTCTACAGGGGGAACTGTCCATATGGTCCCTTCTATTAGGTGAGCTATGGGGTGGTAACCCCTAGCGAAGTGCAAGGAGTAAAGAGGGCACCAGTGTCTTCTTCCAGCAGTGGTGTTTGCAAAGTGTCTGCCCCTGCCCTAGTACGAAAGTTGCGCTGGTATAATTAAAGGTCTTTTTTCATACTAAAACAGTTAAATCGGCACCAAAAATAATTGTTGACATGGTTTTTTACTTTTAATTCTAAAAAGCAAAGTCTTTGAAAAAGAAGTTATAGTAATCCACAAGAGGGAACTGATTGCTCCAGTTTAACTTAAAATGGTACAACTTTCCCTTGCACAAGCTCCATTTCTAACTGTCAAGCTGACAATCTTCACAAACGTTACATTTTTAAAATCATTCCTCTTCCAGAAAAGCAGATCTGCTGTAATAAATATAAGTGATGAATACGTTTGTGGGATTGGTTGGTTGGGGTTTTTTTGCTTTGGTTTTGATTTAGCGTGTTCAATCTTAAAATTCTGTCTGCAAGTGTTAAAATCAACCATATATGCAAAGTCACAACACAGCAACTTCTGCATCTTCCCCACCTCATGCCCAGTTATTTCTGATTCACCCAACTTGCCTGACTTTGGTGTGGGAACTTTGATTATACCTGCTATGTGCCCCAGTGTTATCCAGAACATACCCCTCAGGAGATGGGCAGTGCTCCTAAAGGAGAAGCCCAAGAACCAAAAAAAACCCATTTAAATCACTATTATCCTCTCACCCATTCTTTTCTCATTATCTTGTGCATGATTTTCCTTTTACCTGCCATTGCTCACAAGCTCATCCTTCCCTCCATAAGTTTTTTAAAACATTTAATCAAAGTGCCTCCTGATTTTTCTATCCTTTGACAGAATTCCCACATTGAAATCACAGAGTTAAGGAGGTAATCTGACCCAAATGAAACTGATTTGAACACCCAGAATGGTCCAAATAATAAGAACCTACCAACAGGAAACCTCTTGACCACTGGAGACAAGGAGACTCGTCCAGTTTTGCAAAGGGTCCTGATCCCCATAAGAACCCTTTAGGATGTGCTACAAACTATAAATTGATTATTCCTCAATCTGTAAAAAAAAGAAGTGACTAGATAGGTTTCCAATGCTATGTGCGATACTGCGTAGCTCTGGTTCCCAACATTGTCCGGAGTGGATGGTCTGTCAGAGCAAACTACATTTCCTTTCTGGCTTGTGTACCCAAAATACCTTCCTACTGGTACAAAGATATGTGGAAGAAAACTGATGAGAACTTTCATGTCAAGAGATACAGTCAGCTGACAGGGAAGGCCCTATGTGCTCGGGAGATGGACGGTGCTCCTGGGGGACCAGCACAGACTTAAGTAACGTGTTGTGCTTCCTCTCTTAAGAAATATTGAATAGAAGAATGTGACAGTAAGGAAAGGAAATGCATACCCTTTTTCTATGTGAAGTCCAGCTGTGCACCACATTACAGTGACCTTCTCGGGTTTTCTGTGTTTTGATTGCCTGCTGTCCCATCCACCTCATTCCTCAAAGGTTAATGAAGCTAAACAAGAAAGAAACAAAAAGGTCAGCCAACAAAATGCTAATCTATTGACAAAGCCTAAGGAATGCAAAAGCAACGCAGAACTCAAATACTCTTGTTCCTGCATTACTGATCCATACGCACATCTCCTTCAGAAAATTTTGCTGTGCATGAAGTAGAGAAGTGACCCTCTGTCTCAAGTCCGAAAAAAAGCTGAAGCTTTGGTGAACCAACACTATTACACTTCAGAGGCTGAAGTTCCTATCTCACTACAACTGTGGCATGTTGACAAAGAGGGAATTGGGTACGAAGTAAGGACATTTACCTCTTTAAATAATTGCCCACTCATTGGAGCAGGTACACGTGGAAGAAGACTAAGGTTTGCCTCCCAGCTGACCATGTCACCTTTACTCCTCACCTCCAGGCTCAGATCTTTCACCAAGGCCACATAAGTGTTGGTTGTCACAAAAAATTTGCTGCTCTCAGAGCTAATACAGACAAGTGCTTATAAATACCTAAAGGGGGGGTGTCAGGAGGACGGGGCCAGGCTCTTTTCAATGGTGCCTAGTGACAGGACAAGAGGGAATGGGCACAAACTCGAGTGTAGGAAGTTCCATATCAACATGAGGAGGAACTTCTTTACTTTGAGGGTGGCAGAGCACCGGAACAGGCTGCCCAGAGAGGTGGTGGAGTCTCCATCTCTGGAGACATTCAAAACCCGCCTGGACGCGTTCCTGTGCAACCTGCTCTAAGGTGACCCTGCTCTGGCAGGGGGGTTCGACTAGATGATCTCCAGACGTCCCTTCCAACCCTATGATTCTGTGATTCTATGAAGTGTATTACAGCTGGAGACTTTTCCTGTCATCAAGGCTGAGAGTAGAAAAGGGCAGAGAATCTGTCCCTCAATCCAAGCAACAACCAAAAGTAATGTCTAAAGAGCAATTTATGATGAGAACATTTTTCCATTGTAAAAATTTGATTGCTCAGGACCCCCACTTTTCATTGACTGAGGTGTCATTACCAATAGGAAGAAATGTCTGGTCAAAATGAGCAAGGAAAAAAGCATCCATTCCTTCCAATCACTGTTTGTCTGAGCAGGGACTTAGGCTGTTATTTTTAAGAGGAGGAGAGAGGATTTGTTTCAGATTCAGAACTCAAGATTCCTGGAGTTCTGATTTGTTTCAGAAAAATGCAAATTTTTGGCTTTCACAAAATTTCAAAAAAACTATTCCTAGTGTTGGAAGCAGAGTGAATATTGTTTTAAAATAATCTACTTTGTTTACCTAACACAGATCCCCATCTATTTAAAAATGCACTTTGTTTCTTTATGTACATGCCTTTGACAAGCAACATTTTACAAGAAAGTAGTAGTTTGCAAAGTTTTTCCTGGAATCCTTCCCTAATTAACAATGATGCTGAAGAAAATACTTCTACTGAAAACTACCAGCAAGTTATAGGAATATAGAATTAAATCAAAATGGCTAAAGCATTGGATTTAAAAGAACAGTCTATAAAAAATACACCTATCTGCAAGAATGAAGTGGAGAGCTGATGTGGAAAAAATATAGTGCCTTTATGCTTGCAAAACTGCCCTTTACGGTTAAATTAAAGAATTTTAAAAGTTGCCTCAGCAGACGTCTTCAGCAGTAAAGCTAAACAGTGAAGGAAGAGGAAAATAAAAAGAGAGGATTGAAAATGTCTTTTCTTAGCAAAGTGAACTTCCTTCCTTCTTTGACAAAATTAAATGATAAATTTCATTATGCAGACCATGTTATATGTTGCAGGGTTAAAAAACAGAATAAAATTAATGAATAACCTAATATAGTTGATTCTGGTAATGACAAAGCATAAAATCATACTAAAGATTTCAAAGCACTGTGGCATATTTTATAGCCCTCCACAATCCCTTTCTGTTTTGTTGCCGTTTGTAGGGATGGTAAGTGAGGCACCCGCACCTGTCACTAGACCGCTAAACAAATAATGTGTCTTCCTTTTGCATGGACCACTGGAAGGAAATTGCTGCCTCCTTCTCCTATTACTTCTCCCTTGACATAAATTATGAGCCACTTACAATGATGTAAAAGGATAGGTTTCTTTTTCTTTGACTGGAAACTTACCTGCTGAATACTCTGGAACTTTGATTAATGTTTCTGCCCTGTTTTGTATGAGAGCGAAGAAATTAAATATAGTTGGTACTCGGTAACTGCATCAGTATAGCGGACAATAATGAGTCATAGCTGAGAAGAACTGAAGGTTTCAAATTGCTAATGGCGTAAATGAGACCTGTTATAGATCTGGAAGCTGAATCAGAATGGGAATTCCTCCATCCTAAGTCACAATGGTGATGGAACAGGCAGCTATATACTCAGAAATTTTGAGCATGGAATATTAAATACAGCACTGATCTGTCTCCTACCACTGGTAAGAACTTTATTGAGGTATTTCTTCCGTGCTAAATTATTAATGGCTGTTATATTGCCTTGGAAAAAAAGCAGAAATATGATGCAGTCAGTGCCCTGGAGGCACTAGCCAACAGTGATCCTTGTGTCTGGGGTCCCCAGGCAGTGCATATGTGGCCAGCATCCACAAGGAAGTTTAAGTTTAAGGCATTTCTTGCACTAATTTGCACAACTATGCAGGGACACCAGTTTCCATACAGAAGCTGGATATGACAGCAGAAGGAACACAGCACAGGAAAGGGAGGGTAATCTCCTATGGTTTTGACCAACTGTAAACACAAAGGCCAAGTTCAGAGTCAATTACTACAATTGCAATTCCCTCTTTTTGAAGAAAAAGCTGGAAACTGCTCATTATTAATATCTGTTCAAATACAGTAATATTACTAGCCCATTATTAAACCTGTTGGAAGTAAATTTGCTTGCTTTTCTCCAAGCCATGAGACCCTGCAATCTCAGTGACATTTCAAAGTCTAGATCTGCAGGCCCAAACAATGTACGTTTCACTGTTTCCGTGTGACCAGAGATGGATGCCTGAAAGTCCACGAAGCAGTGGGGCAATAAGCCCTAATCCAGCCCTCTGCATGGCCGCTGGTTTGGTTCACAAGTGAGTTTCCTTCACATTCAGATATTTCCTTATGAACCAGCTTCCTCTAGGACAAAGTCTGTATACACTTGCCCTTTTTTATAATATATTAGTTTTTTAGCCAATAAGCACACATACAGAATATTTATTATTTCATAGGGTTTATGTACAAAATAGACCATTAGGATTATTTAGTCTAAAATTTTGCATAACAGAAATCATAAATGCTATGAGGCATTTTCTGGATCTTAGCTACAGCCTAGTAACATCAAGAGGAAGACAAAAAAGGTAATAATGGAAATATTTTTCTACTATTTTAAGGAGATATACAATGCAATGCAGGTCTTACCACATCAATTAGACCACTGTTACAGATACATTCCTGTATCCTGTCCGAGAAAACTATGAATACAGTTAAAAGACAATTATGCAAAAGCACGTCTATGGGGGGAAAATTGTTATTTTCTGCAGTCATTGCAGGTTTCTTTTAGGCATCAGTGATTGAATTGTCCAAACAGAAAGCTCATCAATATTAAAAAGAGGGCTATATTAATTACAAAATAAATTACCTTGTTCTTGTTGATTTGATTAAACATAATGAAAAATTGAGTCAGTCAATGAAAATGAGAATGAGGTAAATTAACTGGTTTTAGACACACCTTCTTAGGCATGTCTGTGTCTGTAGAGTATGCAGTGAGGCGAACAGGCACATCTGAACCCTGGGCATGGCCATTCTGAACACCTCCCTTACTGCATGTGCAAATTCCTTCTACTTATATTTCTTGCAGCTCAGAATTAGTCCAATGTTGAGACCTTAGTAAATTTTGAGGTGGCAGAACAAATTCACTTTTGAGAGGAAAACCCCTCTTCATTTTGTGGAATCAGGTGATGCTCATTTCCTGCAACACTAACACGTAGCTGCTAAAAGAGGAAAAGCTGCAAGTATTTTATTTTTTCCAATATATATCACTAGATATTAAAAAATATTCAAAATCTATATTAAAGCACAGTCAGGAACACTCAGAACACTTAGAATACATACACATGTAAACAAAGAAAATAATTGTTAATGGAAGACCTTGTGTCTTCCTTGGTGATTTTCCATTCTGTTTTGATAATCAAGTGGTGTCTTTCAATTGCACTATAGAGGCTCCAGTTAAAGAACTGGTTTGATAAATCAATTTTGGGCTCCATTAAGCTCATGGGGGTCTAGTCTTCTCTTCTCAGGCCTGAAGTATGCATAGTATTTCCCCCTCAAATTATGGGTCACTAGAATTGAGAGCATTCCACATATCAGAGGACTGAGCTTACCCTTGTTCTGCATGGCCAAACTGGGTCTTCTTACGAAGCTTTAATTTTAATTTGATTTAAGCTCCCATTAGTTTAAAGCAGTACAAATGCTATTAAAGAATCTATTTTACTTTCAAGTGTACACAAAGTATTTAGGTTTAGTTTAACTATGTCTTAAACTACCATAGACTCAGACACCTGGTCAAGTTGACATTGTTTAACAAGTCAGTGGTAAAAACTGGGCTGTGGCAATAGGTGCACTCCAAACCTATAGCAAAAGGAAGCAGTGCCACTTACTTTAATCTTTTTAACTGTGACTTAAGTAGACTGAACTTGTGACTTATCATGTCTGAAGAGTGCATGAATGAGCAATTATCATGGTCGAGTTGATGCCTGTCAGGCTAACTTGTATGTCTATTCCTTTAATTAATATGAAATCATCCTTTTGGTTTGCTTTAATTAAATTGACTTTTAAATTATTCCATTAGTTAAGACAAACACATCCTTTTCGTGTTTCCATAGCAATGAGCTAACTGGCGTTTTTTCGGGGGGAAACATAACTTATACACTGATTTAATTAAAAAAATAAAAAGAATGAGATAAAGAAAAAACTAATAAATAATTGAATTAAGAAAAGAGAATGTGGCCTATCACACATAGAAAAATACTGTTTTTCTTTGCAATACAACAGTTTCAAATAAATAAACTTCTCTTCCTTTTGAAATAAAAATCTCTCTTTGGAACAAGATGCTACCAAATAATTTGTTTTCATTAAATAGCTATTTAATTTTGGCCTGCTGATCTGCTAAATTTGCAGTTGCATAATTGGCATAGCTCTGTGAACTTTGAGAAAAGTACTAATTCATAACCAAAAAAGAGCCAACCAATTTCTATTCATCACTTTCATAGTGATTTTTATTTTCTTGCCACTTTATATAATCTAATTTCCTTTTTCTTTCCAGTTCTCAGAAATAATTATTTTTCTTACTGAAAAAGAATTCCTTCCAGAGATAAGAAGCTTTCTGGTACATTTAATTAATATCAAACAAGGTAACACTGAAAATGGAACCAGTCCCACATGCAAAGAAGAGTTACTATTGTAGCAGCAAGGAAGGCCAATATAAAACTTTAAAACAAATGCAATAAAAAATTCCCACTGGATTAGATCTGTGACTACATTAACTTAATTTTCTCCTAAACAATGTTCTCTCTGTTTTCTTCTTTGAATCTCAGCAATTATTCCCAAATTCTGTTTTAAGAAACTCTACTGCAAAGTTTCTGCACTAATCCAGAAAGCAAAACAGCTTACACCACTGCAGCCCATTAAAAATTATATATACAGTAGGACTATTAGAAAGACTTCAAACTGTGTAATTAGAGCATCAAAAACTATGAAAGCCAGAATGTCATGTGCCAGGTGACTTGTCTCCAGAACAGCAGTCTGTACCAGGCTCAGGATTTTCAGGCCTGCTTTTAGAGGCGTCAGTGGTTCTCAGTACCTTGAAAGAGCAACTTAACCAAAATACAGCTTCATACCAGTTGTATTCATAAGGTGGCTTCATTGCTCTTCCAATGCATGTACAAAAGGGCCCATGTCTATATGTAACTTTATAACGTGTGTAGGGGAGCTTTGGGGTTAAATATTTGTATCTCCCTTATCATGATTATTAGGGATGAATAAACTAGACTAAGAGAAATACATGTCTTTTTTTGCTAAACTAGCATCAAAGAGACATTTGGGTGGATGCACCTTTATTCAAAACCTTGAATACTAAGGGAGATTCTGGTATAGTAGGACCTCATTTTGCATCGATGTCATCACTTAATTAATGGAAGTACTTTATTTGCAGATATATGAGTAAATTTATTTAATTAAATAAATATGTTGATAGAAGAAAAAAAAATTAAAAATTTAAAGCATATTTACTTAAAACTATTGAAGTGACAGCTGATGGAACAACTGGGTGGTGGGAGGCTCACGTTATGTTTGAGTTGTTGAAGTTAATAAGTTTCAGGCAATCTGATGTTTCATGTATTTTTGCATAGATTTTGGCTTTTTGAGGTCATTAAGATGGTTAGGACATCGTAGATTTCTTTATAAATAACAGTTTAAATTTGATTGCTAAGGAGACTTCACAGGTGATTTGGGGATTTCAGTCCAGACCTTAGCTCTGGCTAAGCACTTCTAGATTCAAGGAGACTCTGTGTCATTATTGGCATTTATGAGCAGTTTGAACAAAGCTCTTATAAATTCTGACATACTGATATTAGTGGAGTGACTTATTCCTGCTGCTACCAGTCTTAAAATTTCAGAATATTAATGAGAGGAAATGTAGTTAAACAAAACATTGCCAGAATTAGAAACAGGCCAAGGTAGGGTAATGGAAAGTATATGCTACCATCAGTTATAGTATGCTGAAAAAACCTCACTATGAGAAAGGCTACTGGTAAGTGCAGAGTTACAAATAATAAATAGAAATTCTACATATTACTATAGTGCCCTGAGGCGGCTTTTAACTGTGGAAATTATTGCTTTTGTACTGAAGGGAAAGCTGATCCAAAAAGATATGCCAAACAGGTAAGAAATCAAATCACCTGCATTTTGTCCCTTGAGGATGTGACTAAAATAGTAGAATCTCATCTAAACAGATTTATAACCACAGAGAGATAATACACATTCACGCTGATCTTATTTACGTACACACAAATGCACACAAAGTAATGTTAAGAACGGCAGTCAGACGCTTTATGATGCAATTGTGTGGAGTTAGTTGTTAATAAGAAGTACGAGATTATTTCTCCTTGTAACGTGTAATCACTCATCATTCTTTCATCCTTCTGCCATGTAGTCCTGTGTCATCTGTAGCAACATGTACAAAATGAAACCTACTGTTTCCTAGGTTGCACTTAGTTGTTGGACTCCCCTCATCTCAATAGGCAGTTTTGCGGTCCTCCTGCACCAGTTTCTTTGGGTGACACCTAACGATGCTAAAGTGGAAGTGCTGCTGAGACCAGCTCCTATTTTGGAGCCAGCGGGTTCACACGATAGTGGTTTTTTTTTTTTCCCCTTCTATAGCACTAATCTTAGACACAAGACAAGGAATAACCCAGCTAAAGAGCTGCCAAAGAGCCACTGAATGCAGATATAAGCAAAGTGGGAAAGTAAATCAGCTAGCAATGCTGAACAAAATGATACAGGAAAAGTGAAACTGCAAGCTCAGTAGTATTATTTAACAGTCTGGAAGAGAAGTCTCCATGTCTTCTAAACATTAATGGTTGAAGCATACGATCGATGATGAGAGTCATCATCCTCAGTTGTGAGATGGAGGTTTGTGCTCTTCATTGTGAAATGACAAAGTGGCAGTTCAAGATGGAAGTCAGAATTCGGCCTTAGCTATGAATCTGGTGCCACTTAACCCAAGAGAGTCAGTGGACCCAAGAAAGTCCATAAAAGACAGGCAAGGAAATTATGAATGCATCTTGGCAAGAAAGGCCAGAACAAAGACAACAGAAGAGAAAGAAAAAAGTGAAATAATAGTAAAAAAAAAAACAAAAAACCCACAAACAAAAAAGAGCCAAAGTGAAATAGGTTGATGTAAAAGAAAAGGCATAGAAAAGCATGGAAAAGATATGAAAAGTTGGAATATTGGTTCATCTAGTCAATTTTGAGGTGTCATATTGGTAGAGGTATGATTTTCCCTAAAAGGAAAAACATTTATCAGGAATAATTTGGGAGTGGGATTAATTAATATTTTGACCAGGAGTAAGGTAGCCACCTCAAACTGAAAGCCAAACAAATTGGGAATGAAATAGGGAAAATTCAAGGAACCTGTTCAGGCTACATTTGACACATTCTTTACATTGTTTACTGTGAACATCTCAGAAAATCTTATATTAATACTATGTAAAGCACAAATTAAAGTTTCTTCCACAGAAAGGATTCAGACTCCCAGGAGTATTTTTGCTACGCACATGATTGTCACACCATATTAAGATCGCATCAAATTGTGCTTCATTAATGCTTTGAAAGATCTCTCTAGTTCTCCTCTAAGTGCAGATTCATTAACGGAGGTGATTTCAGCAGTAGGCAGCTGTACTTTGATCGGTATATCATAACAAAGAATAAACACACTGAGATTTGCGTGGTACTTAATTATGATCTTTCTGAATGAAGGCTATTGTGGTTCTTTATTCAAGTACTACCACGTCCAATTATCCATCTATCATATCAAGCTGCACGCCTAGACAATTTGTATACTTTGCACCTGCCTAATGAAGCGGGGGTGGAGATTCAGAAAAATTTTAACTACTCACCAAATAATGAAACTAAAGGTAAGGTATTCAGGATCCAAAGATCAAAGATAAAAATTACAAACAATAAGGCTGTTCAAATAAAAAATAATAATAATAAAAAAGAAACTTATAAATGCCATCATAAGAAACAAAGCAGGCTGAAAAGTAGCAAATACAATACCGGGGAAATGGAGACTTACAGGAGAGAGGCAACAAAGAAAATTAAACACACTGCTCCTCTGAAGACCATGTTCTATCCAGTTTGATCTGATTACCAAAGGGATAACGGACAGAAAGTGTCTGCAACTTTAAGTGTAGGGTGACAAAAAATCCAAGGGTTGACTGTTGCCTTGATAAAGAATACTACAAGAGTCTTTGGGGGATTCCATTTTGATTGCATTTCCATTATTCTGTTTCATGTTTGAGAAGCTTTTAAGCAAAAAGAAAAATGTTATAGTCACCAATACAACAAATCTCTCTGTGCTGTTTTTTCCACATCAGCCCCACTAGCAAAGGCTGTACAAATCAAACTACACCTGCTCACCTCTACTGATAGTGGCACTTCCATAAACAGCTTTCCGTTTGCATAAGTGAACAAAAATGAAAGTTAAGCTGTTGTGGGAGATGATGACACTTTTATTGTTCATAGTATGCATCCGTGCTAGGTTAAACAAGCGTGGAACTATGTTTACCCTCAAACAGGTATTTCTCCAGCATAGTGCTTCCAGCAGGACTACCAGTTCTATGAACACACCAACCGTCTTCTTTACAGAATACAAATGATCAACTTCTTTTAAAGAAACTTTTTTCTGGGTTTTTATTTTGTACGGTGGGCTGGTTTTTTTACAAACCGCATTTAAAAATTGTTTATATCAAATAGCATTAAGTACTTATCAGTGTATCGAGGCAAATACCACACAGACACATGAAACCACAGTTTTTCACCAAAGTTCAATACCTGTACTTGAGGGCTGCAAAATTCTGAAGTTTGCAACAACTGCCAGGACTGTCAGAGATACAGTGTATGAAAAAGGGCTGTCAACATGACTCTACAGGCAGGAAAAATCAAAGTAAGCCACAGAACTTCCCGCAAATTCATCAGTAGAGCAGTATAGATCGTGGAGTACAGATAATTTTTTTTCAATATGCATGGAAGAACTGATTGAATAGAAAGGAAAACATTCTTGATCATTTTTTGACAGGTGTATGTTGCTTATCTAAATAAAACCCTTGTTTGAGATAGGTTAATAAAGAAAAAAAGCAATGTACAAAACAGAGAGAGACACTGAAGTAAGAATGAACATTTTCCTAGGCTGTTTTTTTCCTATAAGATAGATTTGTTCTCTTTTTAACAAGCCTTTATTTACAGTTCCCAAGATTAGCCTCTAAGCAACCAATCAAGTAGCCCTCTATTACCGTGACACAAAAAGAATGGGGAGTAGTAATCCTTTGAATAAGAAGATATCAGTATTCAGAAGCATGCAGAGTTATAATAAAAATTTCCACTTGACTTAGTACATTGTTTCTAACTCTTTGCTTGAAAATCCCTTTCCACTGAAGAAATGACAATAGTGTCTAGACTTAGGGGGCTTCAACTACACCTCGTGCTAAATGGTGTTGTCCCCAAAATTTCAACTGAAATAAACCAATTTACTGTAGCTGAACGTTTTGCCCATTTTTTTTGGTAGCTGTATTTACAAGCAGAAGCAACTATGCATATTTCTATCTACATGCTTCATACAGCTTATGTGATCATCCAATTGCATCCAATCCTATAGCAGTTACTATATGGATTTTTCAACAGAAGCTACAGAAGATTGCTGGCACATCATATGCACCACGTATCAGTGTGCAGTGCAGCCCTACACGTCCATTTTATGATCATTCTTTCCCATGTGGGCTGAGAGCAGAGCAACTGTTGCAGGAGACATAATTCTCACTAGTTCTAGATGGGAAGATCACATTTCCAAATACTTTTGTTCCTCTTGCAAGTTATAGAGTCAAGCTTCTTGTCATTAAACTTGCTTTTGTTAGTTGAACACAGGTAGTGATGCTGCAGAAGCTTCAGAGCAGAATCAAACTCTGTAGCTCTTCATCAAAAGCTTAAAGCTTTTGGAGTTCACCAATCTGTACTGCACATTAATGAGTGTTCATTTACAAATTTAAAATAAGCCCATTAAATGTATACTAAAAATTAATATGATAGTTAAAAGATCCTATTGTCATTACGGCATAATAATGGACCCATTTTTTTTTAAGAGTCAGTTTCTACTTTACACACCATTAATGTATTCACTTAAATCAATTTTCTTTTTATAAAATACACTGAATGTCATCAAAGTTTTCAGTTCTCAAAACACACTATCTTAGAGGGAAATTCCAGATTCATCTCTCATCTAAAACTATACCTTTTAGTCCTACTAACAGACATACAAGTTTTATGAAGGAAAAAAATAAATTCCTCACTTCAAATACACATTTATCTTGCTCTCTTCATGAATCATGCTTTCTTCTAAATCAGGGGTTTAAATTTTTTGAAAATTCCAGAATGAGCAGCCAAATTCGTGCTTAAGTCACATACCTGCAGTTATCATAGTTCCAATTAAAGATACTCAAAAGAATTTTTCTTCTAATGTCTTAAGTATTTTATTTGCTAGCCAAGCACTGGGGTTCTCATGATCTAGATCAGAAGATGTGTGTAATCTAGTAGAGGGGTTGCAGCTGCCACTGATATGTGTAACTTCTATCAGTACTCAGTCTTAAAATTCAGGCAACTATGTTTTCTTCCAACATAGATCTGAATCAGAAATGGATTTGATACATCAGATGTGGGTTTTCTATGAAACAGTCTGTTACGGAGTTCTCCCGTCCCACCAGCTTTAAATGCCCATTCTTCCAGGACACGCCCGGGGAAAGACCGCTTGTCAGGGCAGGAGAATTCTCAAATTGGCAGAGTTGGAAGGCAGACCCGTTGTCCAAATTTGTGATTACATTGATGAAATGGATACTTTTATTTTTTGGATATATGTCAGCAGAATGCCGTGTTTACCTTAGACACCATGACTAAGAATACAGTTGTTCTGTAGCCTTAGCGCTCAAGAAGATAAGGTTTGACACACAGCTTTAGAGCAGATTGGGGTTTATTCTTACTTTTACCAATCACAGGACACTCACTATTCTTTAATGTTCAGAGTTGGCCAGCAGTTTACTCCAAAAAATTATATATATGTATCTCTATTGTATATATTATGATACATACTATATAGACTACATTATGTAACATAATTATATAGTATCTCATACATAATTTGTGACTTTTATATATATATTTTTTATAT
>VYZM01023762.1:0-17530 GCA_013398915.1 Dromas ardeola
CTGTCTGTCTGTCCATCTGTCCAGAGGTCCTGTTGGACCACTCAGCCTAGCCTGGGTAACTTTTCAGTGCCGACAGTGATTTCTGTTACCCTCTGACCGTTACCCACAGCGAGTGCAGTTTCCTTTTTGCCGCGGGACGCTGCAGAAAGAGGCACGTAAAACCATGCCCAGTCTGCCAGGCGTCCTGCAGGCTGGACCCCACCCAGGGGGTTGCCATGCGGTGGAGGGACACAGGGGGACATCCCTGAAAGGATGCTCCCTTCATCCCGCCGAGCAGAGAGTCAGGGCAGTCCCAGATGTTCGTGCCCCAGCACGGGGTGGCGGGGCCGTGGTGTGTGATGGAGCCAGGGCTCGCAACTGTAGGAGAAGAAAATGCAGAGGGAGGAAGGAGCATCCCCCTCCAAAGGCACCGGCAGCCAGAGGCATCTGCACGGCTCTCCGGGCGTGGGCATACCCAGCGGACACATGCAGGCGGGCACCACCAGGCATGGACGCCTGCCAGGGCAGGCAGGGATGTGATCTGTGCACCCCGACATGGCCCGTGGACGGGACCCCTCCCTGCTCCCCACATGCGTGTACACACGTGTACGTGCACCCACATGCACACATGTATGTACACACACAGAGAGCAGGGACGGCGCTCGCTCTGCTTCTGCACCGTGGGCTGACAGCCAGGAATCGCGGTGCCGGAGGAGAAAAGGTTTCTCACACCTCCGCAAGCGGAGCTGAAGGGCAAATCACTTTTGATGAGCCAAAACGTTCCCCATTTCCTCCCTTCAGGAAAGCAGAAGGAGGCCTTGCAAATCCCCTGAACCCAGTAAATACCTAAGGGGAGAGAGTGCCCTTTCTCAGCCCCGCTGGAGCAAAGCCACAAAGGGTTAAATATCCCCCTTCCCAAACAAGCAGAGATGCTGAAACCGCTGGGGAATTGGGAGAGAAAGGGGCAAGAAAAGGCCTGCGTGGTGTGCAAGGGGGGCCCCTCTGGGACATGGGGCGCCCATCGGCAGCGGCCCCCCCATTCCCACGGCCATGCCCACCCAGGCGGGGAGGCTGGCGGGGGCCTGGGATGGAGCCGGGGGAGGGTGCGCGGGGGGAGATTTTGCGGCGATGTTTAATATTCAGGTCACATGACGATGGCAGCAGGAGCAGCACCAGCATCCCCGCTCCGCTGAAATAGCCACCGGAGAAGGAGGGGAAGGAGAGGGGGGGAGAAGAGGACACAGGGAAGAAAGAGAGAGGTAAAAGCGGAGCCTTGTAGCCCACCGTGCTGCGTCAGCATCAGGCTAGAAAAGTGGGGGGAAACCCACTCCCTTGGGAGAGGATTCGGAGACAAAGGAAGCTTCATGTTCAAAGGTAGGATGCTCTGGGCTTGGAAGGGTTGGGCGATACCGGAGGGACGCCGCTGGGGCTTTTTGTGCAGGCACCCTCTGCCGTGCCCCCATGCCACTCAGCTCTAGCCACGGGGGAGGAATAAACCCGAAGGGCAGCAGAGGAAATCCATCCTGGCTTTGTCTTTCCTCTTTTTTATTTTTCCTTTTGGTGGCAGCAGTCTGGCATGAAGGAGAATGAGCAGGGCTGGTTTTGGTGTTGATGGGGAGTCACTGGCGCCAGGGACTGCTCTGAAAGAAAGAGATAATCCCAGCTGGTCCAGGGCTGGAGAAAGCCCACAAGCTGCTTGGCTACTGGCTTGTCCCTTGCTGGTGACAGGCAGTAGCTGCCGGGGCAGCGGGGACGTCCTGTGCTGCTCCCTGGGCAACTGCGCAGGAGCCGGCGGGCGGGCAGGCAGGGGACAGGCAGCTGGGGTGACATGGGTACCCTCGTCCAAGGGTGCTCAACATCCTCTCGCCTTGTGACACAGTCGTACCACCCAGGCGGCAAGATGGGGTATGGGGTAAGGACTGCACGGTCGGGGAGCGGCACCGAGGGTACGGCCGGGGCCGAGGAGAGTATCTAGCCCTGCAGTGGCTGTTCTGGGGACATCATGCTCAGCCCCTTCACCTCCAGCTTCCGCATCTCCAGAGAGGCTTCAGCACACGCTGCCCTAGTTTTCACTGCAGCCCCGGCAGAGCCAGGCTCCTGCCCAAGCCTTCTGCGGAACGCTGAGGGGAAGGAAGGCTGCTGCCGGGAAGGCTTGGCAGCCCAAAGGGCTGGGATGAGTTTCCTTGCCTCACTCGAAATGCCCGGTGGTCCTCAGGCCAGGCAAAAAGATCTGGTAAGGAGAATGGCTCTGTTCTGCACCCTGAGGTCAGGCGGTGCATCCGGCATTGCTCGGCCTTTGTCCTGCACAGCTGGGAGAAATGCCCTGGGGTCATCATGGAAATGGAGGGGAAAGGGATTTTTCCGGTGGAGGGATGCTCAGTCCAGCACCTCCATGGATCTGAAACAAGGACCAGATCCTAACGCCTGGAAGCCCCAGGGAGGCTGTGCTACCGAAGCAGTCGCCTGCTTTCCTTCCTAGGGACCTGGTGTCACCCACCGAGGATCCACTCCTGCCAGCTGCCTTCAGGATCCAAACCCATCCCTCCTCCCCATCCTGTGCCTGCAGGGAGTGGGACCGTGGGTCCAGGGCCACACGGGTGGAAGAGGCTAGGGTGAGATATGTGTGTGGATCACTGCCTCCAGCCAGAGTGGGATGGCCTTATGCCACACGGGAGGAGAGCTGCAGCGAGGCCATCCATGTGTTACGTGGGGGTTAAATAGCCTTTCCTTGCTGGAAGCTGGGTTGTGGTAAGCCACTGTTTGCAGCCCTCCCTCCCTCCCTCTTGCCACTCAGACAAAGGACGGGAAGGCAGGGGGAGGGGATGCGACTGTATCTGGGTTATCGGGACAGAGTAGATGTTAATCCCCATTACCTGAGCCCCTAAGGGACCTGCAGGGCCACCTCCGTCCCCAGCTACCTGCTGCAAACACCAGAGGCAGGCGGACATGAAGGGTGCGCTGCAGTAGTAGTGTCTGATGCTGGCCACGTACGCCGGCCTTCCAGGGAGAGGTTTTGGGGTGTATCGGAGGGTGTCAGGAGCAGGAGCTAGGTAGGACCTCTGGGACCTCTCCGGGCACCCGTTGCCCTTCTGGCCCTGCCTGCCCCAGACCCAGGTGCTGCACCGGAGCTGAGTGAAGCATCTCCTGTGAACCAGAGATTATGCCCCAGCAGCCCAGCTCGGGCCACTTCCCACTGGGAACCCGGCAGCAGAGATGCCACCAGCTACTGCCCTCTTAAATGAGCTTCACTTAGCACACAGAACAAAGCAGCAGGGAAGAGGGTGGCAATGCAAACAGCGGATGTAAGCGGTTAACCTTGGCTAACCCTCTATTCATTATTCGCTGTACTGGCTGTAGTGCCCCATCACGTATTCATTACAGGGGACAGCTGGAGGGGCTACAGGATGTGCCTACGATGCACAATGCTACCCCTTGACCAGTCAGTCAGGGCGCTAATGAGGCTTCCTAGCAGCATTAGCATTACCGCATGTAAAACAGAGCCATTACCAGGAGACCAGGTAGACACGTTTCATGTCTCAAGGTGCCTCCCATAGCTCTGGCCCCGGTTTTGCACACCCTGACCTCCCCATCAGGCTGCTGCTCGTTTGGCTCCTTGGATCCCTCCATGGGAGTCAAGAGGTGGAAAATCCTGTGCTTCCCTTCCTGAGGCTGTGTGGGAAGGAACCCCACACAGAGAGGAAGGCAAGTGACCAAGAGGACAAAGGGAGGTTGTCTACCCCAAGACTTTGAATGTCCAAAATCAAAATACCCAGGTGACAACGCTGATTTAAAATCCAAGAAATATTTAAGACACTTCTGGGGATCTTTTCTCCTGGTCTCAGGGCTTTTTATAGGTGCACAGGAACCTGATTTTGAAATATCTGCTCCAGCCACTGCAAGGTCCTGGCTCCAGCAGCAAAGCCTGCAACAGGGTGGCCACATATTGTGATGTCCACAGCAGAGTTACCAACAACTGCCAGCTCTGGGCAAAGCATCCCTCAGTGAGAATGAGGGATGAGTTATGAAACTCTTAGTGAGCTTTGAGGTTGGCTGCCAGCAACTTCCCTCCTTCCTCCTCCCTGTGTAAGAACAAGGACTTGGAGGAATAAAGGAGAGGGCAACACACTCCCTGAGGACAAGCTACTGCCTGGGCAGCAAAGAGGTCACAGCCCGTGTGGCCCAGGTCCTGCACCCATCCCATGCAACTGCTCAGCTGGGCTTTCTTCCCGTCTCAACATGTTCCCTGTCCACCTCCAGAGTTTATTTGCTGCAGTAGCCAAGTGCCTCACTGGGGCCACAGCCCCCTGCCCCACGTCCCCTCATCATTCCTTGTCTCACTCTCTCTTCTCCCTGTCTTTGGGGTAGGTGGGACCCCAGCAGGGCTGTGTGGGGTGCACACCGGAGGACGCTGCAGCAGGATGAGGGGCACAGCACAGCCATGCGACTGTGGTACGGGTGACGTGGGGCAGCCCAGGAGAGGGTGTGTGAAGGGCAGGGTGCAGGAGAACCGGCTGGCTTGGCCCTCCATGCTGTGCCAGAGAGATGGGATTTCCTGGCTGGCAGCAGCTTTGAGAAAGCTGGAAAAAGACAACAGGAGCCCCAGGGGATGCTTTGTCAGCGGGAAAGGCACAGACTGGCTGTGACGGGTGTAAGAGCGGATTGCAGCTGAGAAGCGCTCGGCTCGGCAGGCTGCCTCCTCCGGCAGCTGCCCGGCAGCACGAGGTGCTCCAAATTGCCAGCCTGGCTCAAGCCAACGGTCCGTCTTGTGCTCTGGTCCCCCCAGGGTGCTGCTCGCTGCTTCAGGAGAGCATGATGATAGCTCTGAGTGCCCACGCTCGATGGGGAAGAGCAGGAGGGGGGGGACCATCCTTCAGCAGACCTCTCCCCTGCTGGCAAGGTGGAATGGAGGTGGTACGAGAACCTTCAGATGTTACCCACAGTGCTGTGCTTGGGTGGCTGTGCTACCAACCTCTCCCATGGAGGGAAGATCCCTTTTCCCAGTGTAATGTAAAAGACTTACCAAGCCGTGTAAAAGGAGCTGGGTGGAGGCACCCTTCTCCCTGCCAAGGGTGGCCCTTCTGCAAGGTCTGCCCTCAGCACATGACAGTGGGATATTAAAGCTTATTTAAAATGTAAAATCTTCACTGTGTAGGAGTCCTGTCTGCATAGGAGCTTTGATGTGGGAATGGTAAGCAGGGTCACCAGCCAGCCATGCAACCTGTTGCAGCCTAAACCTGTCCTTGAACAAAATCTCTCTGACATCTCCCCAGCCCTGGTCTCTGCCTGGCCTGGCTGAGCTGTCATGGGGACCCCAGACTGGTGCTATCAGTGTCCCCAGCCCAGCGACCTCTGAGTCATCTTCCTCTCCCAAGAGGCATGTGTCACCCACCAAATGGCAGTCGCCTGCCTGGCCACTCACGTCCTCCTCTGCAGCCAGCGGGTTCTGCTGAGAGAAGCAAAAAACTCCGCCGAAATGATGGAAAGGGATAATTTAGTGTGAGATGCTTGAACTGAAGTGGCATCCAAAACAAGTGGAGCGCCTACCAAGCGAAAACACATGCTGTCCCCGTCCTGGAAAAATAACCATCTAATGAGACAAAGCATGGGGGAGTCAAGCGATTAGAGTGGGAGAGGCCCTAGTTTGCAGCTGGTTTGTATATGAAAGGTATTTGATTCCCATCCCCTTCATCTTCCTTTCTGGATTCACCCCTCATGCCTCCCTTCCCTACCAATTACAGCTTTTCTTCTGTGCCCTGTCCTCTCTCAACCTCCGGTTTCCTCCCAGCGGGTGGGAGCTGCTCACTAATGAGAAAAGAGATAGAGATAAATGGACGAGGCCCGCCTCAGCAGTGTGTTCCATCACCCAGAAAAGAGTCAGGGAGGCCAGAAAGCCCACAGGGTCTTTCTTTTTGCCCTTCTGTTTTACATGGAAGAAGAGATGAGGGGGAGGAGAGGAGGGAAAGGTGCAGATGATTAGCTCATTGACCACAATGATTAGTTTCTTAATCATGACAAAAAACATCGACCTATGGGCAGGAGGCATAGGTTGTGTCCATGCTTTTCACTTCCACCACTGCCACCTTCTGAGGAACTCGGACTGCACAGCACGGCCAGTGACCTGCCGCTGCCCCTGGCAAGGGCTGAGCTTGCAAGTCCTCACAGTAAATCCTAAACTCTCTTTCAATGCTGGGATTTGACAGATGATAATTGTTGAAAGTCTGTTCCATTGCAAATTTCATGCTAAACTTGGAGGGGCAAAACACTGATCCTGGTAAGAACTGGGAGACAAAAACGAGGAGACACACACAGAGCTTTGGGCAGACGGTTAGGAGCCCAGCCAGCTTCACTGGGTCTGCTCCTGCTGTTTGGAGGTAGCCATCAATACGTTGCATGCTCAACAAACCCCACTTCTTCACCTCCTCATCTGGAGTGATACATAGAAGAGTATGCTGTGAACTTGAGTAGATGTTCCTCCATGAAGAGCCCTACTGCTAAAAGCTTGCCATTCAGTCCCCCTCAGTAGCCCTTAAAGTGGATGCTCAAAGTTGCCCTTAGCCACTGTGACGGGTCAGCTGGGAGGTCCTTGTTAAAGCCCAGTGATGATTTTTCAATCTTTCTCCCCATGCAGGGTCAGTGGAGAGCAAAAACGAAGCAGCCATGTCTGAGCTGGTCCCAGAGCCGCGACAAAAACCAGTCGTACCGATGAAACCCATGGGCATTAACGCCAGCTTGCTGGGCTACATTGGTATTGATACCATCATTGAGCAGATGCGCAAGAAAACCATGAAGACAGGTTTCGACTTCAACATCATGGTTGTAGGTAGGCAGGGACCAACTGAGGTACTGGGGGCCACGGCCAGGGGCTGTCCCATGAGGCCAGCTGGGGGTGAACCCTGCAGGGAGGGCATGAGGGAGCAGACAGTGCTTGGTCTGTGGGAAAGGAGAGCCTGCACAAGGCAAGGAGACACCCACAGCCCCTTCCCCTGCCAGCCCAGCTCTGCCCCGTGGGCCTGCTGTCAGAGGTCATGAGCTTCCTCTTTGCGATCCTCAGGTCAAAGCGGGCTGGGAAAGTCGACATTGGTGAACACCCTCTTCAAATCCCAAGTGAGCCGCAAATCTTCAGGCTGGAACCGGGAGGAGAAGATCCCTAAGACAGTGGAGATCAAAGCCATCGGGCATGGTAAGAGCCAGGCTGCTGGGGTGGAGGCAATATTGATGCTTCAGCATAGTCTTGCAGAAGACTCCAGTAGTCTATGCAAACAGTTCTTTGACATTAGGCAACTCCTTCTCCATGAGAAGCTAAAGGACAAGTATCAGTTTTAGATGGCCTCAGACCCAGACAAGGCTTTTCTTAAACAGCAATGCCACTGATGCCACAGCCAAAAGTGGGGTGTAGAAAAAGTTATAGATATTTCTTCTGCCAAGATATTAGTCTGCATGTGTGGATTAAGCCTTTCTGTAAGTCATTCCTGCCTGCAGATGCTTAATAATCTATACAAATTGCACTGGTGGGTCCCATCCCAAGCCTGGTAGAGTGCATCTCCTCATGGCAAAACATCATCACAGCTTCTACAATGGTGCAGAGTAACGGACATCATCTCAGATTCAGGGTGATGTGTTGGAGGGGAGGATAGGTTGTGTAAGGTAGGTATACCTCTGGGCCACAGACAGCACAAATCCATTTTCCTATAGCAGAGTGGTATGAGGTGGCTTTGGTGCAGAGGTTACCAAAATTTGGAGTCAGAAATGCAAGTGGGGGTCACAACAGATGAGGCATGACCCAACCTGGCCTGGTCATCCTTCCTGGGCAGTGATGAGGGCAGAGTACTCTTATTCCCTTGTAGGGCAGAGAGACATGTTTCATGATGGAGCTGGTCCCCGGGGAGACGTATGATTGTTTGCTATTTCTTCCCTAGTCATTGAAGAAGGTGGTGTCAAAATGAAGCTGACAGTGATCGACACGCCGGGATTTGGGGACCAGATCAACAACGAGAACTGGTGAGTTTTACGTGGTCAAGGCCTTGTGTCTCAGAAAGGGCTGGAGTTAAGATGGTATATGGAGTGACTCTCATCTGCTTGGCCTGGAAAGCGTCTGGGATCCTATTGCATTCAGGGGGCCAGTAATGGGGACATGGAATTGTGAACACCATGGGTCTATGTGCATGCTCGGGGGTTTGCGCACATTACACAGTGAGTGCCTATTTCTATGCCCAGTTACAGAAACTCTTAAACATCTCTGCTGATGGTGAGATGCTTGTGGTGAATATATTTTATGCCTGAGCCTGCTTTGCTGCTGTCAGAGCCGGGAACACTGTAGGCAGGAACATGAGGAGATTTGTACCTGTCTATTCATCTCTCTCCCACCTTAACAGCTGGGAGCCTATCGAGAAATACATCAACGAGCAATATGAAAAATTTTTGAAAGAGGAGGTGAATATTGCAAGGAAGAAACGAATTCCAGACACACGAGTGCACTGCTGCCTCTACTTCATCTCGCCGACTGGCCACTCGTATGTACACACTGTCCCTCGTCCTTCCTCAAGCCCCTAGTGCCTCTGTGCCAGATATACACTCTGCACTGCTCTATCTCAGCGATGGACACAGGGGTCCCGTCTGAGGGACTGGCCACTGTTTAGTTGAACTTCAGGTGCTGCGGGGCTTGAAAGGGTCTAGGATAACAAGGGCAGGAGAAATGCCACTGTGTTTTTTGGGAGAGGGCAGGACAGATGGGAAGAAGGAGACGAAAGCATGGTGTCAGCAAGTGGGGTTCGTACAGGGGAGGTTTCACTGATGCCCTGATGCTGGGAGAGTTACTGGAATGAAAGGCGAGGAGGGTAAAGTGACCCCTTCCATGTTGTTCCTTCTTGGGCTGCAGCCTGCGGCCTTTGGACCTGGAGTTCATGAAACATCTCAGCAAGGTAGTGAACATCATCCCAGTTATTGCCAAGGCTGACACCATGACCTTGGAGGAGAAGACCGAATTCAAACAAAGAGTGAGTATCTGCTCTGCTGCATGGGATCCTTCCCTGCCCTGGCTTGTTGGACGGAAAAATTAGTGTTATCCTTCCTGAGATTGCAGCGCAGTCCCCAGGGTATGCACAGAGTCCAATGCTGGGTTGGTGGGTAAGTCCTGAAGATGCAACTGTTTATGGCTCTGAGGGCATCTGTTAGAGGGGGAAGAAAGGTGCGTATTCCTGTGACACCTCATGATACATTCTGTCATGGGAGATGCAGAGCCAGACAAGTAACTGAGGTTGAGAATGAAAGACTCATCATTGCTGCCATGTGTCCTCACTTTGCTGCACAATTCCCTGGGGACAGCCCTTCCAGCCCCTGCCTGCTGGAAGGATGTCCCAGATTGTTTGCCTGGCCATCTTGCCTGCATTCCCTTCAGGCTGGTGTTGCTTTGTGCTGCAAAATGTCTCTCTGCCTAGGTGCGCAAAGAGCTGGAAGTAAATGGGATCGAGTTTTACCCCCAGAAAGAATTCGATGAGGACTTGGAGGATAAAACAGAGAACGACAAAATCAGGGTAGGAAACATTTTATTACAGGAGGGGAAGGGGGCATGAAGGCTGGTCATATTTAATGACTGTAAAATAAACACGTGTCATTAGAAGGTTTTAAGTGCTTCATGGTCCCTGAATGAAAGATGCAATGGATGTAAGGGAAAGTCATTATTCCTTCTCAGCTTAATTTGTTCCTGTCGTTACTACAGGGTGAGGCTGTAGTAACGGCTGAGTGAGGAAGGACTATGTTTCACCTCCTCGTGCTGAATGCTCTGTTTGGCCAACGTTAAGGACCAAAGGGGCCTGGGGTGTGACTGATGTCCAGCCTCTGTCCCAAACAACTGCCCCATCAGCCCCCTCATCTGCTGACCAAACGTGACCTGAAAATAGGACAATATTATCCTTTGCTGACCTTCTGGTTAGCTAAAGGAGACAAGCTCCTTTCGATAAGCTTCCCATTCCTCAGTAGTCCATGCTCCTAGTCACTTTTTCCTGTGCCTGCTCCAGTTTGATTTGATTTTCTAGCACTGGACCCGGTACCTCATGCTCCCCCATCTCTTCTGAGATCTGAACTGCTAAGCTTGTGGATCACATGTGGTTTTCAAACAATTGCATCACACTGGTGGCCTGCGGTCATCTTGTGAGTGACTAGCACATGGGGTCCTTCAACTCCTTCAGTCACTGCTTGTTCATGAGCTCCAAAGTCATAGCAGAAATTCTTGATGTTATTCCCTAAATGCTGCTCTTTGTGCCTCAAACTTGCATCTTCCCAGATAATAACCCACTCTGCCTTTGTCCTGACAACACCTCTTGACCTTGTGATGCTAGTGCATTTAATTATCTCACTCCATTTTTGTGGCTATGCCATTAATGAATATAGATTGGCCTCCGTGGCAGTCATCAAGAAACTCCAGGAGTCTTGCATTGCAGCTGACACTTGCTCTTTCAACTCCCCCACCTGTCACAGCCCCAGCAGAAATTATTCCCACAGTCCCCATCTTAATTAATAATTTCCCATTTGAAAATACATCACACATTCTGGAGAAGACTAGATGGGTTTCGCTTCGTCTCCAAACTGTTACTGGTTTTGAGGCGGGCACCACATTTTTTTCTGCACTTCAGCATCATTACCCTAGGTTTGGGTAGTCTCACACATAAGAAATAAACTGCTTTCTAATCTCCATTCCTGTGGTAACTGCAGTCCCTTCCCAGGCCCAGGGACATCTATAAAGCAGAGCAAATCTATGAACATCTGCACAACCTTATGGATAGCAGGGTCTCCTGCACCCTGTGCTCTGGAAATGAATGGTTTCTCCCTGTGCTTAGAGATATCTGGGTCCCCAACAGCCTCACCTACTGTCCCACTTCCCAGGAAAGCTGCACCCCTTTCCCATTTCAGGCCTTCCTCAGTACAACCATTTCAGCCATTAAACTTACTGAATGTTCATGTGTCTTGTTGGGGAGGATTAGTTTGAGTCCTCCTCTTCTTCTGGTGAAGCACTACAAGCTTTGTGAGAAATACTCACTGCAAACTATTCACATGAGCAGCCTTGTGCTGACAGACCCTCTCCTGATTATGCCAAGGTACTTCCTCTCTGGTCATCCCCCTCTTCAGAAATGCTAGAGATGGATGGAGAAAAGCTCTGCCCCCCTCTACAGAGCCCTTGGCACTGCTGCAAGCTACCCACTAAGCTTGAGGAGTGCAAGGACACCTGTAAAGCAAGGGCCCAAAATGCTAGGGATAGCACTGGTGGGTGAACAGGACAGCCAGTGAAGTGTTGCTCTGGAGAACTTCTTCCCTGGGAGAAGGGCTTGTGTTTGGTGAGCTGAGAGGAGGAAAGGTGGACGAGGAACAGCGATGGTGCTGCACTTTGGAATGGGTTCAATAGGTCTCTCCACATGTCTCTCCCCAGCAGGAAAGTATGCCCTTTGCAGTAGTGGGCAGCGACAAGGAGTACCAAGTGAATGGCAAGAGAGTCCTGGGCAGGAAAACACCTTGGGGAATCATTGAAGGTAAAAAACGCTTGCTTCTGGGAGCCGAAATATCTCTGCAGGCCCCAGTAATAGACAAGGGTCCAGACAACATGTCCTACGGCTACGTTCCCATCCCTTTTGTCATAAACTTTTTGAAACCAAGCAAAAGGAGAATTCTCTAATAGGTCTGGGAGGGTTCTGCCGTGGTACCACTACCACCAACTGGCAGAAGCTGGAGCCACTCCAAACACCACGGTGTGTGAAGCTGAGCTCCTGAGGCTGCCTTGGTTTCCAAATGAAAGTTCACATGTAACTGCTCAGCACCTGGCAGTGTGTCTGTCAATGCCTGACAGTGTGGTGTTCGCACAACTGTCTGTCCTTTCTGAAGTATGCAGGCTCTGCCCACCTGAAACTTGCCCAATGGCAATGACTTTCCCATGCTCTGTAAGCACAAAGGGGTTGTTGAAAAAATCAAATGTAACAATGGCTTGCTTTCTTTTCAGTGGAAAACCTCACTCACTGTGAATTTGCCCTACTTCGAGATTTTGTCATCAGGTAAGTCCATGGTCATGCACCAGTTTGCTCTTCACAAGCAGGGAGTCTTCCTGAGACCCTCTTAGAGTGAAATAGCCCCTATGAAAAGGAAAATAAATTACATTCCAGGGAGTGAAAGCTTATGTGGGGTAGGGTTGGATTGAGTTAAGAGGTAGCTACTCCAGTGTCTCTCTTAGTAACGTGACCACTATGCCAAGTAGGTGCTAGTTTTCATGTATAAGGTGGTCACCTGGAGAAAAGCAGGGTACTACCACCCCCCTTATATCCCATTAAGGATAATAGGTTGCAGTAATTTCTATTTGTTGCTGACAACGGGTCTGGGCTGGAGTCAGTGAGAAAGAGGCCACTACCACATCCTAGACCATGTGTCCTACCAGGTTGAAGGATGGGCTGGAACATATGACCTCGAAGTGAAAAGCTTTCATTGTCCTGTCTTATTTCCACTCTATTTCATGAAATTGTCTCAGCACAAGTGATATCTGCCCCGAATTCTGTAGAAGAGCTGCAGATCCAGGGTAACCTCTGTTCCCTATAAACACGACGAGGTTTTAAAACAACACCAAAAAAAAAGAAAATAAGAGAAACACACTTCAAAGCCTGTGGCTCGTTCCACCTGTGGGTATGGTGATATTGAGACAGTTGGCCAGGTACAATGCTTTGACATCACCCTACTGCCCTCTTTTTGTTCTGCAATACCTTCTGCAGAAGATGTGCTTTCTGTAAGTCTTCCAGTAAGAACATCCTAACCAAGTGATCATCAAAAAGCACATAGCAATCCAAGCCCATAGGCTTTCTATGGAGGTGATGATGCACACAGCAGTGTTCTGCAGGTTATGGTGTGCAGTGGATCCGATACAGCCTCCTGGTGCTTCCTTGTCTCACCTGCGCTTCAGATGAGATAAGCCCATGTCTGCTCTGACACACCAGGAAGGCCAGTAGCTGCCCCACTGGCACAGGTGTGAGAGGGGCAGGACACTAACAAGCACAGCCAGGGATTTCAGCCCATATCCTGCATCCTGCGTACGTGTTCTTGAATGCTGATGCTCCAGCTCTCAGTTGTGTATGATGGCACCCATGCCATCCACGCAGAAAGAAGAGTACGCTCATTAGACAGACTGACTGAAGAAATCTTCCCTTTATCTTGGGCAATAAAATGATAATCAGAAGATTAATACTGACTGCGCTGATATTGGTTATCATATCTTCTTTCCAACCCCATCTTCACGTTGCCCCCTGCAGGACCCACCTTCAGGACCTCAAAGAAGTGACCCACAACATCCACTATGAGACCTACAGGGCGAAGCGACTGAATGACAATGGAGGGCTGCCCCCCATGACTGTTGAGACAGAGGAAAACCACGAAAGTAACCTGTGAATGACCCACCTCCCCATCCCCCCCGCCGTCACACGGTGTCTCTGGATACGACAACCCACCCCTGCTACCCTTGACTCTACCATGGGCCTGTCTCTGAAGCATGTGGCACATCCTCCGTGTGCATGAGCGGATGTGAGCGTTGAGTGCGTATGTATGTTTGTGTGCCTACTTATGTGCTGGAGAGGGACCAAAGGCGTCTCCCCTGTCCTTCCCAGAGTGTCCTCATTCTCGGTTTGTTTTTTTGCACAGCGGACTGTCCGTCATCTTCTTTTCTCTCGTTTCTGTGTCTCAGTTGTGTGTCTTGCCTGGGGGAAATAGGGATGGAGGGAAGGATTTCTGGGGGCAGCAGGGCTTTGGAGGTGGGAGGTGTGGGGCATGCTGTGGTTCTGTTTTTGTCACTTGGAGATATGGCAAGGAGAGACTCCAGGAGAGATGGTGGAGTCAGTGCATGCAGTGTCTTCAAGCGATGGCAGCACAGCTTTCTCTTGTGTCCTCGGTGGGTGGGAAGGCAGCTGGTTGGTCTGAGGGCATGGTGGCCCAGCATTTTATCCTCATTTCTTGCTGTGGCTTGCCAAGGGGAAATGGCAGCATGGAAGTGGATAGATGGGAGAAGTGACAGACTGACATGTTTTGTGGTTCAGAGGAAGTGATTGGTGGGAGGGGACAGAACTAATTCTTGGGCTGTAACATCTATTTGAGAAGCATCAAAGTGCTTGGGGGAAATAGCCATATTTTCCAAAAGAAGCAAAACCCAGAGGAAAAGAATATGTTCCTGCTGCAGAGGGTGCATTTGCCCTGCCCAGCGCTAAGATCAAAAGCCATGCTTGTGGCACAGGTTTTTGATCCCGTGCAGACCAGACAAAGCTATCCTGAGGTCACCCCACCTCATCCCCCATTGCAGCGGTCTCTCTCCACCAGCACTGAGCTGGTCCTGGCCAAACCTTTCTCCCACAACATGGCCCCTCTGCTGTGGGAGCGCAAGGAAGACAGTGCCACAGGGTGTCCCTGCCAGGGGCTCCATCAGAATCACAGAATCACAGAATCACACAGAATCATAGGGTTGGAAGGGACCTCTGGAGGTCATCTAGTCCAACCCCCCTGCCAGGACAGGGTCACCTTAGAGCAGGTTGCACAGGAACGCGTCCAGGCAAATTTTGAATGTCTCCAGAGATGGAGACTCCACTACCTCTCACAGCCCCACTTGGCACAGGGCCTTCAGGATCTTGGAGGAATGCAGAGAGCCATGGATTGGGAAGCACTGGGACAGGGTGTCTCCCTGGATCTCCACTAGTGGTGGGAACACAGGAAATACCTCCTCCGCACTGAAACGGCTGCACTTCCTACTCCATCAGTCTCACCCTGTGCTGCTGCTCCGCCCTCCTACTGCTCTCCCACCTTCCATGTCCTCCTCTCCTGTGCTTTTGTCCTCATTCCCTTTTAGCCCTCCATAGCTTTCTTCCTTCCTTTCTTTCCTTATCTCACTTTGTCTGTTCTTGACCCTTTCTGTCTCCTTCATTTCTCCAAGTACTTCAATCTTCCTCTTCTTTGGGCTGTTTCCTCCCTCTCCCTGTCCCAGCTCTCACACCTCTTCCTTATCAATGTGCTTTTGTGTTGGGTTAAGAAGCTGTTGGTTTACCTTCCCCTGGAGGGGGCAGGGAGGGAAGGTAAAGACCCAGGAGTAGAAAGAGGCATAGTCTTTGCTGAAGACTATACGCTGGTGTCTAGCCAGTGTCAGCTCTTTTATGGATGTCCCTTGGACAGGTAGAAAGTGTAAGGGCTGGTTGGGCAGAAGGTAGGAAGGGAGAAAATGACAGATGTCCTGATTTTGTCAGTCTCTGCCTGTCACCTAGCGTGTCACATGGATGGCAGGGGTTGTCACCTCCAGGACAATAGCTGGTTGCACTTAAAATGCACGTGCAGAACACCATGGCACGGGACGGCAGTGGTGCAGGTAAAGGGATGTGCAGTGGGTTTGGGATGGGGTCTTGGAAAGGCTGACACAGGAGGGACGAAGAGGTCCCACTGAGGGAGTAGCAGGGGACGACTCAAGCCAGGACCGAGGTTGGCTGACAGAGCTTACAGGGGCCAGGGCTGGGAAGAGGGTGCTCCAAGCCTTAGCAAAACCGTCTAAGAGCATATGTCCATCTTGTGGCTTTCTCTGGTGCTGTCACTGCAAAGCAAAGTTCTCTTCACTCTCGCTCACCCCTGTCCACACTAATCACCCATTCTTAGCACTGCTAGGACATGAGGGCCATACTGGCCCTTCACAGTCCATTCACCACCCACGTTCATGGTTCCTGGTGTTCCTGTATGCAGCGTGTGCATATAGTCTTGCACCCACCTTCCCACCTGCACCAGGCCTCCTTGGCCCCGCAGAGAACAAAAGCCTCATCACCGGTGCCAGCAGCTGTACCATGGACCCTGCACAAACCATCCCGTGACACTGCTATCCATCCCACCACCCACATTGGCCATCCACAGCCCAACGTGGGTTCAAAGCCTCCTCTCAGCTTGTCTCCACCAGCCGGCCGGGCATGGAGGTGTCTCCAGCATCGCCAGCTGCCAGAAGCATCTTCTCATCCTACTCTGCTGTGGCTGCTCCTACACAATGTTTTAGACCCAGTGCAATAGGAAAGACTCCCCTAGGGCTCCTCTTCTTCACTGCGCTGAAGCATGAAACCACGCTCCACCATTTTTAGCAGGGGCGTGCGGAGGTGTTCCCTGCACTTGCTTTCTCACACAGCTCTTTGGCAGCCAAGCGACTGCTCCAGAGGAAGTCTCTTCCCACCGGGCTGTATCATGCTGGGCTGCAGTATGATCGTTTCTACAACTTTTGGGCACAAACAAGGGTTAATGCAGAGAGACAATGCTGCCCTACTTAATGGAAGCAAAGCAGACCCCACACAACAGAAGACAGAGATTTTCCTTTGCCTCTAATATGGACTACAAGGACAAGGCTTCGTGTTTTGCCCTGTATGTTTAAGAATTTTTGTTTGTTTGTAATAAGTTTTTTAAGCTCTGCTCTCTAAGTTCCTGTCAGATCATGGACTACTTCTAAAGGATCCACAAAAGCTCGCTGATAAAAGCAAGCTCAGGTGTTCCTCACTGCCATCCGCTCATCCAAATATCCTACCGGTATCTGCATATCTACCGGAAAGTCTACAAATGGCAAATTATCAAAAACTTCCCATGCTGCGCCAGCCACAGGAGATACTGCTGGGAAGAAGTCTCTGCTGATGGGTAAGATGGGAAAAGCCTGAACGGATCCTAGCTCTCGTGTGCCTCCAGCTGAGTCCCAGGATGACCACAGCCAGTCAGATGTTCCCCTCAGAGCCATCATCCCTTGAAGGGTAGATTTTACACCGGAGGTCCCCACTCAGTGCGCTCAGAGACTCAGAAACCACATAAGCCATTGATCAGAAAATTTTTGCAACGCATGGTAAATCCCAAAGGTCTTTTTTTTTTTTTTTTTTTACAGTGGACAAATTCCATTTAGGCTAAGACGGTAACGAAGGCTGCTGCAGCCAAGGCCATGCCGTCAGCAGAAAGAGAGCAAGAAGAGCGAGCAGCGCTACGTGTAGGCACTAGTGTTTGTGATTAGTTCTGAGGAGAAGTTAATTACGGTTCGCGAGCAGGCGGCTCGGGGGAAAGGCCGCCTCACCGGCACCTCTCCCACCCCAGCGGAGCCCCCAGGAAGCAGCGCTGCGAGGGGTACGCACACGGAGGACGGCAAAAACCGCGCTTCAGCCACACACCGGACCGGGGGGGACAGGGGATGAGGCGGGAAAGCGCCTTCCCTAGCCGCCTCGGGCCCAGCTGGGGGCGGCCACCGGTGCCGCCGCCAGGCCAGGAGAGGCGAGAAGGGGCCGGGCCGCGGCCCTCCCCAGCGGGCCCTGGGCGGACCAGACACCCGCGGCGGGGAAGACGCGGTACCCGGGCCGGGCGGTACCGCCAGCTGCAGCTGTATCGTCCCCGCCGCCGGCGGCCATTAAACCAGCCCCACCTCGCAACCGACACCGCCTCGCTTCCGACACCGCCTTATTTCCGCCTCGCGCGCGCGTCACTGCCGGGGGCGGGGCGTTGCCGGGAGGGCGGGGCGTCGCGGGGGTGGGGCTCGCGGGGGTGACGTCACAGGGTCAGG
>VYZM01023762.1:21667-32621 GCA_013398915.1 Dromas ardeola
CCCCCCCCCCCCCCCAAAAAAAAAAACCAACACAAAAGCACCTACAAAACAAAGTACTCTTACTTATCTTGCAATATCATCGCCTACTTGAATTTTCTTCTGAAAAATTGCTGTTATACCTAAGCGTTTATAATCTGTCTGAGCTTCTGTGGGTCCAAGAGATTAAAAATGTTGCATCTGATTTAAGTCCTAGCTTGAGTTGCAGATCCTGATCTGTAGTCCACTGGGGTCAGCAATAAAACTTCATTTGAGGGCTTTCAAATTAAAATCCTCAGTGAATTAAGTGTTCTTTCTTTACAGTGTGTTCATTATTAGGTTCTGTTAAACCTTTCAGGAAAGAACAAACCACCTAGTATGTAGAGTAGGCTGCTTCTACGTAACTATAGTGGGGATTGACTATTAAAGGGTAAAGAAATAAATTCCTGATCTTCTTGAGATACTGTTTTGGGGGACGTCTGGTAGCAACGCCATGATTCTTTCCCTCGGTAGTAGAACACAAAATAGTTCTGAAATAAGAAAGAAAAAAAAATAATTGGAGTATTACCTGTTTAATGTCTTGACTGCTACTGAGGAGGTTAATAGTCTGTTTCAATTCTAGTTCTCTCTCTCCTAGGTGGCTGGGAAGGGCAGGGGACATTTAAACTGACTTTTAACAGTGGAGGAGCCATCGAGTTTGGACAGCTGATGTTCAAAGCTGCCTCTAATGGTAAGGGATCTTCAGAGCCTGCAGTTTCCCCCACGGTTGGCTGAGCTAGTTAGAAAGTAGTGCTCCTTTTGAACTTCATGGGAAGAAGGGTACCCTATGCACTCTTCCACAGCAATGTATTTTTTATCTTTCCAGGGGAAGTTTTGTTTTCCCTTCCAATCCTTTTTCTTTATTTCACCTTAGTGCTTTGTGCAATGGAATATTCTGGGGGTTGTGCTTCTAAGGTGGAGCACCTCTTTCTACAGAACGTTATTCCTCCTGGAATAAAGTTGAAATAATGTGATGATGAAAAATTGATTCGCTTACCTACCCTCAGCTGAATTCTATAATACAGGAGTAAGGTGGGGGAAGTTAACGTGGGCATTTGGAGAGGGGAAAAAAAAAAATAACTTCTATTTAAAACTTTCAAATGGGGGGAAAAATGTACGTTTTCTTTTTTTCTGATAAGAAAGCTTTCTTTTTAAAGAAATGTGCATTTAAAAATGTACTTTTTTTTTTCCTGATAAGAAAGTTTAAAAAGAAGGAAAAACCACCCTACTGATCCTTGCTTTAGAATGGTCTTTTCTTCCAGCAGTGGGAGCTCTGTGATGGGACTGGTACCTAGTATTTTTGCAGCTGGTTCCCTTCAGCGGCCTGTGAACTTGCAGCGAGGAGACTAATGCCTTTCAAGCGCAGTACTATGCCAGGATTGTTTAGTGAATTTAGATGAAGGGAAATAGTGCTGCATGAACAGGACTATTTTCCTTTTATTCTATATGTTTAGTTGTAACAAAAGGATATCTGGCTTACTAAACATGTGCTTCTTAGCTTCCAGTGGCGTTCCTCTCCAGAACCTTGGCTATGGCTATACACCTGTTCCCGGAGGGTATGCACCCCCCCCGCCTGCTCCCGGGGGTTATTCACCTGCGCCGGGGGGCTATGCTGCTCCTCCGCCACCGAACGGACCATATCCTTATGCACCACCTCCGATGAGCGCCTACGGACCAGCTCCACAGCCCATGGGATATCCATATGCCCAGACTCCAGGTTTGGAAGTTGTGTTATGATGACTGGCAGGGTGTGTTTGGTGTTAGCTGTAAAGAAATGACAATGGTATGGCGAGGGCTATTGTAGTTTTTGTCTCCATCAAGGATCCTTGTCCTTGCAAAAATCTGTCTTGTGCTGTTGATAATACTCATGTGTGCAGCTGGATGGGAGATGAAAATGTGGTTTGTCAATTGTGCTGCTGCTTGGCAGATAATTGTTTGCCTGCTGGCATGCTGGGCGTTAGCAAAATGTCAAATCCCTCCTGTCTGCACCTCTGCCAAGCCCGCAGAGCTTCCCTCACTGCTGCTCTTGTCCAGACCTAATGTGCTGCCGGGCCTGTGAGCTCTCTTCCCCTCTGTCCCATTGCCACGGTCCAAAGCATCAATCCGGTGTCATCTTTTTCAGGTATTTACCCACCACTTCCAAACATGAACCCCATGTATGTGCCACCTCCTCCCCCCTACTCTGGGCCATCTCCTGCAGGACCCTCAGCTCCCCCAGCATGGGGGAGCCCAGGGATGCCAGGTAAATGGGACTGGGGGGCTGCCAGGGTCTCGGTGAAAAAGGGTGCTTGGGGGCTTGGGTCGTGGGTGGCATTGTGGGCACAGCGTGGGGTGGGGAAGTTGTTGCAGGAGCTCAAAGTCATCTTGATCTGTTATTTGAGGTAGCAGAGTGAGGGGGGAGCTGCTCAGCTCTGCACTGCACAGCTTGTGGTCAACTCTAGTCAACTTGCAGCTTTACTGAACTGCTCTGAGTTCAAACCCAGCTTGCTGCGATTACTGCTAGCTGTTTGGATGCTTGTTGACTCCTCAAAAGAGCTGTGGCTGGGGAGAAGGCTCTGGGACTTAGTCCACCGCCTAAGGCGTGTAAGATGCCTTCTTCTCTTTCCTTTCCAGGCGGCAGTAAGGCCATGGAAGCCGCTTCCAGTGCGTATTACAACCCTGCCAACCCACACAACGTGTACATGCCCATGGTGAGTACTGCTCCTATGGTCTGCGTGTGCCCACTCCCTCTTCCGTCACTGACAGAGACAGCGGTTTGCTTTCCTAGCAAAGCCTAGCGTGCCTTCATTTTGAACATGCACAGAAAGGATGCATTTTCCTGGGAGGTGTGGGTGATAGTGCCATGAGGAAGGCTTGTTAAATCCTCAGTCAGGAAAGGAGGAAGGCCTGACGATTCGCCCAGTAACAGCCATTCAGTGCAACAGAAGCTCTCTGCTTCTGTTGGGCCTGAAGGTGGGGAGAGTGGGCCACTGAAAGATGAGAGCACGAGGGTTTCATTTTCACTTTTTTCTGGGCTGCATGGAGATGGGGGAGGTCTCTTAAAGTTCAGTCAGTAGCAGCTGGTAGGTAGGCTGTAGCCTGCATCTGGTATGTGACAGCCAGTCTGCCTGTGCCCTTCACTGCCTCGCATGGCTTTGTGGCGGGCGGGACACCGATGGAGCAGCAAAGCTGGCCCTCAGCCCAGGGGCATGCTGTCTGCTGGGTCAGAGCTATGAACGTCAACAGAGACAAAAGCCTGGAAGTTGGGGGAGGATAGGGATTAAAACAGATTAAGTGGTCTATTATTTGCAATAGACCACTTCTTACCTGTTTTTGAGAGGACCTTCACTAGAAAATGTTATGAGAGGTAGCATATATTCTGGAGCGTAACTGATACTAGAGGGGAATGGTCTGGTGAAATGCCAGCTTAAAACACAGCACCCGGCTCTGGCTGTAGCTCCCTGAAGAGCAGTGATTTCTTGTAAGCCAAGCCTGGGAACGCCTGGGAAGAGTTCGTCATAAAATCAGCAGGGTTGTTGACTCTACTGTATCTCCTTCCAGGATCAGCCGCCTCCTTATGCACCTCCTGAGGATAAGAAGAACAACTAACAGAAGGAAATTGCAACCAGCCTCCCACACCCTCTCTCCCTAAAGACAACTTGGCTGTTACTACCCCTCGGGTTAGCATATCTCTAGGTCTCTTGGTATATACACAATATATGTAGTGCTGGGCAGGGGAGCGCCTGCCCTCCTTAAATGTAAAGTCAGTGGCAATACAAGGTGGAACAACAGCACTTTCCTGCTTATTTGCTTTATCTCATGGGGTTGAAGCACTAACCTTTTGCTCTGCCCTTGGCTTAAGGAGAGAGATGGACTTCTTAAACCGGCAGTAGACCACATCACTAATCTAGGACTAGACTATGAAGGCTCTTGGATCTTGGAGTAAAACTACTTGGAATGCCAAAATTTTTACTTCTTCTGAAGCACCATCCAAGAGGAAAGGTATAGAGAGCCCCGAGGTTCCTTGCATAGACTCTTAGGTGCCCCAGAAAGGTGTTACCTTTCTTTAAATTCTGGCACAGCTCAGCGTGAGGTGGGACTCTGGAAATCCTGTATCATGCTGGAAACGTGTTTCATCTCCGGGATTAACAGTCATGGTGTGACGAGCTTGGGAAGTGCATCCTAAGAGAAGCTGAAGCATTTGGCTGTGCAAGAGGGAAGGGGGCGGGCCCCAGTCAGCCTGCCTTGGGAGACATTGAACAGAAAAGCAAACAGAGGTGTGCCTGCGGGGCAGCACGCTGATACTGGCAGGCGTGCGAATCAGTCTTCCTTTCCCTCTCCTAGAAGCAGGTCCCATATCTGTGCAATGATCTTGTGTCAAGCAGCCGTTCTTCAAGCGTAGTAGAGTCGAGTGCTGCGCAGGAGGCCGCTCGCCTTGGAGCAAAATGCGTTCCATTAGGAAGATGACCTGGCACTAGCCTTGTCAGGAGACAGGTCCCCCAGCCCTCTGCTGAGCAAGCTTGTGCTGCGTGATAGCTCCCCACAGGGGAAAACCGGCCTTCATCTCGTCCTTGGGCCGCTACAGCCAGGGCGTCTGTGCCCACATCTGAGCAGCGTGGGAGGGTGCGTGCTGTAAAACCGGAGTTGGGTTGCGCGGGGGTGCAGTGCCCTCTCTCAGCTGGGAACCACTGTCTGGTGTGGGTGTTCCTAACGCTCAGCTCTCTTGCAGAGACCGGCTGCTCAGCCACAACTTTTTCTTCTTCCTTAGGACATAGTGCCATTAAACCTGCTCTGAAGAGAGTCTCTGGTAGTCTGGTTGGAGACCTTTGTGATCCTTTATGTATGGGGTTATCGAACTTCTTCCTACAGCCTTCCTACCTTCACAGTGAAGGGGAAGGAACGTTTTCCCTCTTACTTCCCTGTTTGCCAGGGCTCTCCAGTAAGTCAGGCTTGCATGACTTGCAAGTGTGAATTCCTAAAGCAGCCCTACATCGGGGGAAGTAAATTTCCTTATCTATAAACACCTTCTGAGTTAGAGATATTCTAATAACTCTGTATTTAAAAAAAAAAAATCAACCATGAATGTTTATAATTTTTTGAATTGCACTTTAATACAGGAGTGTTCATACCTTTAGCTGCCTGTTCACTGGTGTGTGTGTGTGTGTGTTGGCCTTCATTCTTGCCTACTGTACAGAAGGCTGGAACAAACGCCAGCCACTGGTGGTGTTCCCTTGGGTCGCCTGTGGGCCAGTCCCTCTCTCCCTGGTGTGTGGCTAAGCTGGATCTGGAATCAAGTAACTGGAGGGAGAGAAGATAATGGGGCTCATGCTCTTGCTGCCTGGGGAGGGTGGAAGGCTGTTTGTGCCTTTGCGCTTGCCCAGATATCCAGAACTGGCATGTGTTCGTGTCCCTGGGGCAGGCACAACACTGCATTTAGCAGGGGACATGTCACCACCCTGCCACTCGCTATGGCTGTGTTTGTAGCACCTCTCCTACGTACACTTACTGCCAGAAGGAAGGCCTGTCTTTAAGAGGAATTCCTTGCTAGCCAGTGGGGGAAGAACAAATACACGGTAAAGGAAAATGGCACTTAACTGTGGACTGTAAAATCTGTTTGCCCGTGTGCCAAGGAAAGCCGTTGCCCTGCTGAACATGATGGAACTACTGGAAAGCCATTTCCTACTCTGCATCAGACCAGTCTCTAACAGGAAACCAGTTCTATTTCTTAGCATAGTTATTCCTGTCTTGAGGTAATGACCCTGTAATCCTACATTAACCAAGTAGCTATAGCTAATGACACTGAATAAATGCGCAACAGAGAGCCTGTGACCTGCTTCCCTTTTATTTCAATTAATTTGTCTCAGTTGCTTCCCAAGAACAAAGCCAGCTCCTGTATATAGGCATGCACTCCTCCTTCCCTGTTAGCGCTGCAAGCATCGCATTTGGTATCTTGCTGCTGCGCTCAGAGGAAGCTTCTAGAAGTGGCCAGAATCAGCTCTTTGGTCCTGCAGGAACCCTCCAGCATCTAAATAGAAAGGGGAAACTTCCCCCCGCCCCCCCCAATTTAAAATACGGTATCTCCCCAATCTGAGGCTTAATCTTGTGTCGGTCTCCCTGTGCTGCGATCTTCACGAATGCTGCACCCCTCTCTGGGGCAGTCGAGGTAGGCCATGTCTCGCCTAAAACTCCGCCATAGGATGGCGGTGAAGCAGTTGAGGCCTCTAGAGTCTGTTCCACCACTCCCTCGATGGAGCTGTGGCTGTAAGTGCCCCTGGGAGAAGGAGGAGCCCTTCCCTGAGAAACCCTGAGTGTTCAGCCCACCGGAGGTGGAGAGCCGAGCCTCCTTTTAGCAGGAATTTCCTGCTAGAGCAAGAACAGGATGCAGCTTGCAGCTCTGAGGCACCTGTGACCATCTCCCAGCTCAAAAAAGACAACCTCAACTGAGCATCGGCACCTTCCCGACACCACTCGTGCACGACGCACTATGGCTCTGCAGTTCTTGGTGCTGTACCACAGCAAGGCTGCTGGGGTTGGGCACGGCCAATGGAGTTTTGTGCTCTGCTCTGCTGTAAACTGGTACCCGAGAGACTTTAATCTAATGCTAGAAAGCCTGCAAGGCTGGAGTAGTGCTGGCCTCCAGGATCCTGGCAGCAGGGTCAGGCCTGCAAGCAAAGCCTCTCTGCGCAGGACCATCATGCCTCTAGGAGCTCTTGGTCATGGGGAAGATTCATGCGAAGGGTGCAGCCCTATTGACAGCCCCTTATTCTAAGCCAAGCTGATTATAGCAAAGGAAAGGAGATGACCAGGTCTTGAGGCTAATGCCATCACACATGGGAGGGGACAGAGGGGTGGTCACTACCCTGGAAGACACTGAAGCACCGGAAGCCTTTCTACAAGTATAGTTCAAACAGGCCCTGCAGCGGTCAGTGGTACCCAATGTGAAGCGGTGGAGCGTGCAGGTGTCAAGAGCTGACAAACTCCAGCGGCGGCTGGACTCTGCTTGTATGGCATCTTCCACAGGAGGATCTCAAAGGGCTTTGCAGTCACCGAGGAATTACCCTCTGCACATGCTTCGGAGGCGGGTAACAAGAATTCCTGCTTTATGCAGATGTGTAAACATCATCAAGCTGGTACCGGAGGGAACAGTCACTCACCAGGACAGCTGGGCACACTAGCGAAAGGCACTTGGGCAGTGAAGAGCCACGTGCCCCAGGGTCTCACAGCTCACACTGACACTGACCCACACCCCCCTCTGCTGAGCCTCGTCACAGGAGGACCGGGCGGAAACCCTCGCCGGGGGCTTGCTGTCTGACAACGTGCCAGGGCTGTGCCGGGAGCACCGTGGGATAGAGATACCACATCACCACCCCCGTGGGGTTAATAACGACCGAGAAGCTGTCTTCTGTCTTCAAGCCACTGATGATCTTCCCGCTGTACACGTCTTGTGCCTGGAAGACAGAGATGGTGGCTACCAGGATTTCCAGAGACCTTTCATCTTGAGGTCCAGCCACGGTCACCGACATGGCATGGCAGGCAACAGGGGGGTGACCCAACAGGTCCCTGCCTCTTCGTCCTGGAGGCAGGGAGTAGGAGTCCTCTCCCCCTCCCCAAAATGCAAAGGGTGTCAAAGGGGGAAGCTGGAAAGAGGGGGACCCAGGTTCTGTGGGTATGCCCCACTATGCAGCATGACAGTGGGGCTCACCTCATACACGGCGTTCTCAGGGAAGTGGAGCTTGGCCAGGCTGGTGGTGTAGACAAAGGGCATATCCATCCTCCGGCTGAAGAAGACAAGGGCGCTGGCGGCCTGGGACAGTGGGCGCAGGAAAACCTCGATGTGGGATTTCTCCTAGGGGTGGGGATGGGTGGTGAGGCAGAGCTTCTGGGACCAGCGCTGGCCCATAACTTCTGTCTTTGCCCTGCAGGGCTGCTACGCCAGCAGATCCCCAGCTCCCACAGCTCTCCTGCTCATGTTTCTCTGCATCGCTTCCCTCTCCCTCCTTACTGTCACGCCCCGTGCTGCTCCTGTCTGCTCTCCCCAGTGCGTCTGCCTTCCCCCTAACCTTGACAATCCTGCGCCCCTGGATTCCCAGGGGGTCCTGGTTGATCTGGATCATCAGGCGGTTCTGCAGGATCTCCTTGGCGCTTGGGGAGATGGTGCGAAGATCCGTGGACATGAGGAGTGGAGCTGCCATCACCGTCCACAAGGCCATTTGGGAACGTGACTGCTCGTAGCTAAGGCCAAAGTTTCCAATGATGAGCTGGAGGGGAGAGGGTGAAGAAGTGGGAGACGCAGAAAAGGGTTAGGGACTTGTCTGCTTGTCACCCTTGATGATGCTACAGCTTGCTGGGAGGAAGCACGCATGGGAAAGCTCACATGCACTTTTGCATCCCCTTGAGCAGCCTACCACTACCAGGAGATCCCACCCCTGCTAGGTGCTGAGCCACCAGCACACATTCAAACACACTCCATAAAACCCTTCGCTTCACCACTGTCCTCCCCTCAGGCTGTGCAGGGAAAGGCAAGAACACCTGGACTACACAACAGGTATACTTGGGCGGTGAAGGATTCATTGCAACCTTCTCCCTGCACCAAGAAGGGGATCCCCGGAGACCCCCATCCCTGGCCAAGGTCAGTGCACCCACCACCCAGCCGCACCATGTCTGGGTCATTCCAGTGGCCGGGGCCAGCCACTGGCTGCAGCACATCCTGGTTTGCGAAGAACCAGTCCAGGATGGAAAGCACGCTGTCCCAGGAGTCCTGGATGTCATCGTAGTTACGCCACAGGTTGCAGACCTCTGCCAGGACGGTGTAGTTCACCTGGGAAAGGAGCACAGGTCAGGCAGGAGGGAGAAAGGATGGGATCTGCAAGCTGGGGTAGAAGGGGCAGCTGGACTTGTTGAGAGTTACAGCGTCCAGAAGGTGGTTGCAAGGCAGAGGGAACTGGAGAAGGGCAACGTCACATAACGAAGGAGGACAGTCATATCCCAACATGACTGGGCACATCCCAGTATAATAGGATGTCTGGCAAAACAACCACACAGGTCACGGGGAACTATGATCAGCTGCAAGAATGAAGGCAGCTTGGTATTGACGCAGAAGGTGAAAGAGGAAATAAAATAAACGTACTCAATTCTCAAGAGATGTTACCAGGAGGAAGCCCCTCTTTCATGCACTTAAACCACAGGACCCACCTCTGAAGAACGAACTGTTGGGATCAACCCCATATCAGCTGAGTGGGGTGGAGAGGGCCTTCTTCCCCCAAACTCCCATCACCTAGCCAGGCTGGGAACCCCCAGTGTCCCCAGATGCCTGGCAGGGAGGCCACGTGCCCTCGGGGACCTGCGGCCCCATCCTACCAGGGGCAGAGCAATAAGCGGGGTGTAGCACCCAGCTCCTGCAGCTCCAACAAGAACTCCTCCAGGGCACAGGGGACATGAGAAACAGCCATCAAATGGGACAACCCTCACCTTGGGGGGGAGCCCCCCCTGATATGCTGGCCAGCTGCAGGAGTAGACGATGGGGCGGCCTGTGGCGTTCAAGGCCCTCGCCATTTCTGGGTAGCCTTTGGGAGAGAAGATGACAAATAGTCAAGGAGACGGCTGGCAGCAGCCTGCATCCCAGCCCGCGCCGTCAGGGGGACCCCAGGCCAGCCTGACCTCCTGCCTTACATCAGCTCTAGGGCACCCAAACTCCCTCCTCTTTGCCCAAGAGCTGCAACAGGAGACGCAAGGGAAGAACTGAAGCTGGCCAAGCATTTCTGCGGACGGCCAGCTGCCCTGACCGAAGCAGCGAGGGGAGAAACGCCAGCCAGCCTGGGAGCCTTTACCCTTCGCCTGCTCTTCTCCCGATGAGTAGCATCCATCCAGCTTCAGCATGTCCACACCCCACTCCGCAAAGGTCTGGGCATCCTGCTCCACGCGGTCCAGCGTGGTGCCCGGGTAGCCCCCACAGGTGAGGATGCCCAGGTCGCCGTAAATGCCCAGCTTCAGGCCCCGGGCATGGACCTGCGAGGAGAGGAGAGCTGCACGGAGGGGACGAGGGGGGTCCAAGGTGCCTCCGGGGACCAGGCTCCTCCACCTGCTCCCAGCTTCCAACCACGGTGGTGTGGGGACACAGAGACGCCCCCCCACCACCCCCAGTGGGCACTCACGTAGTCAGCCAGGGCCTTAATCCCCCGGGGAAACCTCTCAGGGTCAGGAACCAGCCGTCCCGCCGCGTCCCGCTGCTTGGCTGACCAGCAATCATCGATGTTTATGTACTTGTAGCCCAGGTCCCTCCAGCCATCCTCTGCCAGGCGGTCTGCCATCTCGTAGAAGAGTGTCTCACTGTGGGTCAGGGGGACAGGGACGTGGCAAGCTGAGCCTCTGTGACCTCCGTGCCCCCCCGGCTGCAGGCAGCCAGCAGGACTTTGGGGCTAACAAGGGCTCTGCAGGGGCCGTCACCGCAGGGCTGGCCTGGGCCATACGGGAGGGTTCCCAAGGCTCCCATTTAAACCCTGCTCATTGATTTCAGCGAGGGAAAGTGTTTCCCCAGCACCCCGCAAAGCCCAGCCACATCCTTCAGCGCCGGGGGCTCTCCAGCCCCAGCTCCGGGGTGCTTGAGCCCCCCGCCTCCCGCGCGCCCATGCTCCCCGAGATCCCACTGCTGCAGGGCTCGTCCCAGGGACACAGTCGGTGCCAGAACCACCCCGGCCTTGATGCTCGACCCGACCATCCACCCTCTCCCGCCCTGGCATCACCCATCCATCCACCCACCCAGGCGGGGCAGACCCCGCACACCAGCTCGGTGTTTCCGAGCAGGGTCCCTCGGGCAGGTGACACACGGGACAAGCTCTCCCTGCAGGGAGGGGGGGATGCCGAGCCCGGGGTTGGGGGGGGTCCCCCGCCTACTCCCCGCCCCGCTGACCTGATGCAGTTGCGGGGGTCCTCCCGGCAGTCCACGTTGCAGCGGAACCTCTCC
>VYZM01023762.1:47739-136172 GCA_013398915.1 Dromas ardeola
CGGGCCCCGCACCACCGCGTCCCCCGGCCCCGCACGGAGGGAGCGAGCCAGGGCGGGGAAAGGGCCGCGGCGGGACCCCGCACACCGGGGGTACCGCGCACCCCCCCGATGGGCCCTTTAAGAGCCCAACGGCTGCGGGGCGGCCGTTACGACCTTGAGCTCGCGCTCCCGCCCGCGCATGCGCGGCCGGCTCCGCGCCCCTCACCCGTGTTGGGCACCTCACGGTACCAGGCCCGGTACAGCTCTCTCACGCGCCGCTTCGCCTCGCCAAGGTCCCGGCTGAAGATCGGCTTCACCGCCGCGGACACCGCTCCCTTCCCCGCCACCGCCATCTTTTTGCAGTCGCCGCCGCGGCCTCTCCTTCACCCGCCGCCAGTGGGAGACGCGCACGGGCACGGCGGCCTTCTATTGGCCAGCCGCGCTGCCACTCCAGCCTTTTGGGGCTGGCAACTAGCTGCGACCTCCCACCTGATTGGTTGGGAGAAGCGGCAATCATCGCTGGCTGCGGGGAGGAGCCAATCAGTGGGTGGGCGGGCCCGTAGTGTGCCCCGCCTCCCGGGGCGGTGCGGCCTGCGTCGACCCTCACAGGAGAGGCCGGGCCCGGGGTCGGTGTGGCAGTCGGGGGGCCCGGAGGAGGGCGGGAGGCGAAGGGAAAACCGAGCGAGGGGAGGGGGGTACCGAGTCGGTACGAGGAGGGGCGGATTTAGTCTCGCAGGGCTCACCGAGGCGCGGCTTTCGAGGTGCCGCGGCCTCACGACAGCGACCGGAGGGGAGAGCAGCAGCTACCGCAGGCCCCTGGTGAGCCCTCACCCCGGTCCCTGCCGCCGCCGAGTCACCCGCAGGCGCAGGCCCCGGGGCGGTGGGTGAGAGGAGGCAGCAGGGCGCTTCTCGGCAAGGGCCCCATCCTCACTGCAGCTCCCGCCTCCTGCCCGTGGTGTGAGGCGCCTGCGCCCAGCCCGACACCCGTTGGACGGCTGTTTTTGGCTTGGAGACGCTTTCCCCTTCATGATTATCAGTGCTTGGATCTATATTTTGCAATGATCTATTTGTTCCCTTTTGCCTCCCAGGCAGCACACCAACTGATGTTTGCACACGCAGATTGACTTCCCTTCAATGCGTTCTTGCATGCTAGAAAGTCCCTGCTGCAGCTACACCCGCACTCTATGCAAATACATGATTGCTGGAATCATTTCAGTTTAAAAGTTTAGTTCACTGACAGCTTCGTTTTAAAGGCACTTCTGTGTGTGCTGCTAACTATAAGCCCAAGCATGTTCATTTCAGTGTCATTGAACCAAACAGAAAAGTAACACTGAAAAGATCTTGAAAGGAACAGGTGGGCTGCTGGCTGTGAGGAGGGAATTGTCAAGTGAGTTTCTCATGCAGGTCTGTGAGACAACCACAAAGAGGAGAGGGGGAACAGAAGAATTTCAGACCGCTTTAATTCTTTCGGATTATTTTGCAGATGAAAAGCATAAATGTGCAGCTTCTGCTGAAGTAAAAGTCCTAACAACGGTATTAAGTATTTGCATAATTCAATAGCTTTCATAGCTTCCAAAATTAGTTATTAGAAAGATAGATGTGAATGTGGCTTTCTTCAGTTGTGATTAAACGTAGAAGTTCCTTTATGCTATGGTCTTTTCAGCCATGTGGTTAAAAGGCAGTTACTACTAATCTAAACATCAACGTATCTTAACACCTTGCAAAACAATTTGGCAGGAATATTGCAGGAAGAAAGAGAAAGGCAGCTCTGAAATCTGCAGCTGTTTCAAACAGTGTAACTCCATCCCTTTATGAGTTCCAAACCTGCCCGAGAGCTGACTTTATGTAATGCTGAAAAAAGCAGTTTTCAGGAACTATTTAGATAGGAGAGGGTAAATCTAGACACCTGGATTCCTCTTAAAATACAGGAATTTCTGTATTTCACAAATGACTTTCTTCCATGGCTGAAACACCATATGGATTATTTATATACTCCTTCTTGGTATTTACTCCTACGGGAGGCATAGTGTGACATACGGGTTGTCAGGCATTCCTCTGGGTTAAAACTTACTTTCTTTGGGGCTATAAATGAAGGCAATGCAGTATGCGTGCAATGGACAGGAGTATGCAATAAACAGGAAGGAATGAAGGGGATCTATATTGGATGGGTCTATATTTATTATTCAGGAGCACTGTTCCGAAACTGCATTTAAATGTCATCTTGTTGACAGACCTGAAGCTACCTCCCTGCCCACCAGCAGCACATGCCAGATCAGCTGACGGGCCGTGGATTGTTTTTGCAGGAACCGAGCCAGACCTGGGCTCCCCTGGGCACCGAGCAGAGGCACACGTGGCTGTGGGACGGCACCGCATGGGAGGCAGAGCGTGGCTGGGTATGCAATGGGGGTAACAAGGAAGGGAGTGGGCCAGGAGTACCTTACTGATTTTTCCAAGTTGTTTTTTTCTCTTAGAATGGGCAAGACCTCAGGGTTGTCTTTCACCCAGGATACCCTTGTATTTCAGTAAACTAACTCAGGACTAATCATTCTTTCAGTAGCTGTGTGCTCAGTGAACTGCCTCTGCAAACGACGAGAGCCCAATGTACAGCAGAGCTGGCTAATTAGGCACACATATACTTGCAGGCTTGTTGGTCATTCGTAACCTGCTATAGCTGTCTGATTCAAGATCCGGAACTGGAATTAAGCTAAGCTGTATATTGGGCCAGATCCTTACTTTACACAGCTGGGGGCATCTGCACAGGCTTGAGAGGTCTTGAGCAGAAACCGGCATGATCCTGCCTAGCCCTGCAATATTTCTGACAGAGTTTGCATTGGTGGTGGTCTCTCAGTGATAGGAGAGCGGTGTGCACTTATCTTGGGACAGCTCGCACCAAGTATGGGTATGGAGAGCTCATAAGGGCAAAGCAACCATCCTCCCGTGGCCTGGGCTGGTCCTCAGGGAGCACAAAGGTGAATTTCTGCAGGAGAGTAGTAAAGAAAATAAAGAGCTCCATCCGGGCCAGCTGCTCCCCCAGGCAGGCACGGCGACCTGCAAGAGTGCGAGTAGAAAGTGTCAGTGAAAGACGATGTTAAACCACGCTGGAATCACCACAGGAGGAGCAGATCACCCCTCCTGCTGGGCCTCGGACTTGCAGCTGGATCCTCCCCTCAGATTTACCTGCTGAGAAAGGCAGGAAAGCCTCTGGTTTCACAAACTGCCCATTTGCATCCAGGAAGTGTTCGGGGTAAAACTCATTTGGCTTCTCCCAGACTGTCTCATCCTTCAGCACGGAAGACAAGTTGGTGATGATTGTCGTCCCCTGTGCTCGTCCACGAGAGGAAACAACTTATATGAGAACAGCAGCATTACCTTGGCACAACAGATCAGTGCTGGTCCCTCTTTGGTCCGTGTCTCCCATCTAATAGCAGCCATCCTTTGGTGCTGCAGAATAAGGCACCGATCTCCATCTTATTTAAAACAGAGGTAAAGCAGGGTGCTTTTCCAATAACATATGGTGCCTGCCCTACGCTCGGAAGCATCTGAACTTTTGCAATTTGTATCCTTACGAAGGCCATTGCATGCAAATGCCAATTTCATGGTTACACAGTGGAAACAGACTCTGCTTCTCAGATCCTCCTGGACTGGTTTTATAGCTGGAGAGAAAAAGCTGACTGACAGACTCTAAAGCCCAAATTTTGCAGGGGCCATGGGAATTGCGAAGCTTTCCTGTTTCACATGCCAGTGTTCTAAGCTAGAGGAGATACTGCAAGGCTAAAAGGAAAAAAAAAATCTTAGGCTTGCATTGCTACCAGTGCTGCCATGGCAGAGCGCTCTTGCTGCCTGTCACAAAGGCAGTGGACTGAATGCCAGGGGCATTTGAATAGCTCCAGAGCTTAGAGTTTTAACTACTACCATCTCAGGAAAGTCAGTAAGCTGGTGTCGCGTGCCTCCGGAGAGCCCATTAGGCTCCGTTACTTTCTCCTTCCAACACAGGCAGTGGATGTCACAGCTTATCGAGAGGAAAGCAAAATTTTGCACTGAGCTGCCACTGCACTTGGGTTCCCACATAACCAGCACAAACCAAGAGCACAAATGCGGCCGTCTGCCCAGATTTAGGATTTCAAAATGTCCTACTTCAGTGCTTGCCAGTGACTGTAATTTGGGGCTAGAAGTGTAAGGCTGCGGAGTTGCATGGGGTCACCCACACCCCAGCCCTGGCATCTGCACAGGGAGAGGATGCTGCGTTGCCTATCTGGCCACGGTCACCTTGGGAATGAAGAAGCCTTGCAACTCGGTGTCCCGGTACGTCATGTGCGGTAGTCCGATAGGAACGACATCCCCGTAGCGTTGTACTTCATGGATCACAGCATTGGTGTAGGGCATGCTCACTTGGTCCTTCATGGTGGGTGATCTCTCTCTGCCAATCACCTTATCAATCTCTGCTTGGACCTTACCTGAAAGCAGCACAGCTAAGGAATTAGAGTGCCCTTAGGTAAACAGAAGGGGCTGGTACAAGCTGTAGGAAGGCTGGCAGCATGAGGTTGTAGACACTGGGCGAGAGCAGGACAAGCAATTAGAGAAAGGAACAGAAGCTAGAGGGAAATGCATCTGTTTTCAGTTGCTCAGAGCCATCTGTGTAACTGGTTTTTGTGTATAGTGTCTTTAATAAAGGTCTTGTCACTCGACATCCTACCTTACCCCTCCTCTATGCAGCTGAAAGTGTACCTGGGCATGCAGCATTAGAGAATTAAAAGAGATTAGCATCTATTCCAAATACTGGAAAGAGGGTCCTGTGGCCACTGAAAGTCCCCAGGTAGCCTTGAAAATGAAGGCTGCTTCAAAATGAAGTAGCCTTCAAAAGAACTTGGCCTTCCAACTCCAGTCCTTTTATCAGGGCTTCCCCCTGCCACAGGTCCCTTCCAGAACAGCTATGTTTGGGAAGTGTTTCTCCTGGTTTCTGCTAGACCAACAATCACCAAAGCTGTTCCTCATTGCAAAATCCCCAAACCAAATCTCCTCACAGAAAAATGAGGGAAGACGCCACACCTCTGCCTCTCTTCTGACTTACTCTGTATTTCTGGGTGGAGAAGCATGTACAGAAGTGCCCACCGGAGAGTGGTGGAGGTGGTCTCAGAACCAGCTGCAAACAAGTCTGCCGTCACCAGACGAAGGTTGTTATAGTTGAAACCACTCTCTTCAGCCGCCTTACCCTGTGGAGAGCAAAGAAGCGGGTGATTGGAGCTGGGGTACTTGCTGGGAGAGAAGACGGTTGTTTCAGAGAAGTACTGAGAAGCACTAGATCCGTTTTTGCTGACCAAGAAGTTCATTGGGAGAGTAGAGCACAATACAGGCGATGGTCTGTGTATAACTGATGTACTTTGGTAACTGTGTTATCTCCTGTATTTGAAGGTCACCGGTCACCTCCCGTATCATGAGAGATGAACGCTACACCTGCCTTCAGGACAGAAGTGAACGTCTTGTGCTTTCCATTCAAACAGACAACAGGGCCCAGCCACTTGCGGTAACATCCTCCCCCAGAGGAGGGGGAGCACTGTTATTCAGGGTTGATCAGATCATAAAACCCACGCAAGTAGAGAGGAGGCTGCATTGATGTGGCAAATGCAAAATTAACAGTATTTTGAGGGGGTTATCTATAGCTATGCATTACAGATTCTCCCTGCTTCTGCCCTGCTATTTTCTTACAATCAAAAAAAAAAAAAAAAGATCAGGGTATCATTGCTGCCTGTTAAGTCTGCAACACCAATTTCAGCAAAACTAGTCTCTCATCCAAATGCTAATTGAGCTCAAATTTGTTAGCATATGAGATATGACAAGCTCTCTGCGTGAATTCATCTGCTTGTCTTTTCTAATCCTCTTTATACTTTCTTTCCTAGGGACTAGCTTCTGTTAAGTTATTCTGTATATTTTGATGCTGTTGTAATATGGATAGCAATTAATAAGGCATTTAAGACTCAACCGTTACTCCAATAAAAGATCTCTGACAAGGGAGCTACGGGGCTGACCTGACCAAAGTTAACCCAGTAGAAGGATTTATCAGACTGGCTTGTCGGGGGGCATTAGCGAACAGAAGAGGGATGCGACAAGAGGCAACATGGTCTCATCCAGCCTCAAATAGTACTGCTCGGCGCAGAGTACCGTAGGTCACGTTGCTCTGCCCGTGCGAGCTCGGGGAGTTAATGCATGGACTGGAGGTGCCCGGCGCCTGCAGCAGGGCAGGGTTTGTTATGCAGAGCAGCAGTCCAGCCTGAGGACTCAGATGGCGGAAGCAATTCGCAGGCAGAATTTGCTACAATTGCTCATCTGGCACTTGAAATCTAGTGAATCCATGTGCAGAAACATATGGTGGATGGATGGGCTGGCGCAAGTACCTTTGATTTTATACTGACTTCATGCCTGACTGCATCGAAGGAAAGACTCCTTTTAATTTCAGTGAGGTTCAGATTTAGGCCTTCATTCATAGAATTAGTAGGGGACTAATTCTTAGCAAGCAATTCAAAGACACACATCCCAAAGGAGATGCCGTCTTTCCAAGTCATAACTTTGTTCAAAGACAGGCTATGGACTGGGCAATGATGCCAAAAAGCCAGTCTGTTGCTGCAGTTCTGCACTGATTTTGAAGCATCGGTCATTAAGGCACTAACATACGCAGAATCTTACATGTTGGTTTGTCCCTTGGCGCAAACTCAGAAATATTAGTGAATTCTTAATCATTGCCTTTTAAACACCTTCAAAATGGTGTAGGCTGGAAAGAACTGGAGTTGCTAGACAGTGAGGGGAATGTGAAGGTAGAAAATGCGTACAAGAACATCAGCAGATAGTATGGTCTCTTAAGATAAGAAAGGAGGTTACAGCATTAAGAAGTTAACACCTTTCTTCTCAAGATACAACATGGAATGAAAAAGTAGGAAATTAATAAGAGGTTTTATACAGCTTTATGAGGAAAGTCAGCTTCTATCAACAAGCTTAAACAGGCAGAGGAATTGTCCCTGAACCCTGAGGTTCTGGGGGTGTCACCCTACCTTCTCCATTTCCTTTAAAAACGCATCAGTGAAATCTCGGATGTAAGCAGGGTTCCAGGTCTCCATGTGCTTATCTACGAGCACGTCTATGAAGTCCATGAATGCCTTTTGTCCTCGAAAGACTTTCTGTGACACTCCGGGAATGCGCAACAAAATGGGCACCTCGTTAAGAAGCTGGGACGCCAGAACCAGAGAGAGAGAGAGAAGATATTATGTGATGCAAAAAGAAAACTAACGAAAACACAATGCTCTCTCAAGCAACAGAGGGCAGCTTCTTACAGATCATATCACGCTCTTGGTCTACCTGAGGCAGGAATCCAGCTTCTTCTTTTAGGGAGTTTTCAAACAAATATAACAGCTTCTTGAATGTCTCATCACCGTAGTCGAACCGCTCTCCGTAGACGGTGGTGCAGATGATGTTGCAGACTGCATTATTTACAAGAAAACGTAAATCGAAAGGACGACCTAAAAATGGAAAAGGAGACCAAGAAGTGAAGCTAAGCAACACCAAGCTGTTGGATCTCAGCTGTCAGCAACAAGAATACGCAAATGCCTCCTTGATGCCTTCAAGAGAAAGAGCCCCCAAAAGCACTCAAAGTACACATGCATCACACTGGAGAGTGAAGATTCGTCTCCTACCACTATTTGGTTGATCCTTGTTTAAAGGAGAAAACTCCCAAGAAAAGCCGAGTTGCAGGGTTGTTCTGTGACTTGACAGATAACACTTTGCTTTGTGTCTAGATGACAGGCAATGTGCTGTGAAAACTCTCAGCTGCACTTTTACTGCATGTGATAATATCAATATGTTCCACTAAACTTCATAACGGTCATAGTTACCCAGCTCTGGGAATAGTTATATTTTACCTCTTTAATTCCATTTATTTCCTATTTATCTCCTGTTTCAAATGGATTAGTGTTAGGGTAGCCCCACTGTGTAAAGTAGAAGTGGCTTCAAGGTAGAGCAGGGTCAATAATGCATATAGACTAGAAATGCAGCTTTTGCGTAGGAAGAGAGCACTGCATGCAAATGAGAGTGGCTGTAGTATTACTTCTCTCTCTGCATCCATGTATTGCCTTTTCCTATGATTTCCCCGTCCTTCTGGCTGAGACAAACCTTCTTCAGAATTGACTGCAGAGCACAGAAATCCAGCTTCCTCCACCACTCGCTCCTCCAAAGATTTCTTTCCCATCCCAAAGTTCCTCAAGGTAGAGAGCGTGAATTTTCTTATCTCCTTCCAGACATGCCCGTATCTTGCTACCACGATCCCTGGAATTATGGATGAGCAAGAAATGTCAGGAGCTCTGACCCATCAAGCAAAGTTCGCTAGAGAAAAGGAAATGTGAGTTTGGAGGTACAGGTCTGTGTGAACAGATGAAAGAATCACAGAATCACAGAATGGCAGGGGTTGGAAGCGACCTCTGGAGATCATCTAGTCCAACCCCCCTGCCAGAGCAGGTTCACCTAGAGCAGGTTGGACAGGAACGCGTCCAGGAGGGTTTGAAATATCTCCAGAGAAGGAGACCCCACCACCTCTCTGGGCAGCCTGTTCCAGTGCTCTGGCACTCTCACAGTAAAAAACTTTTTCCTCACGTTCAGATGGAATTTCCTGTGTTCCAGTTTGTGCCCCTTGCCCCTTGTCCTGTCGCTGGGCACCACTGAAAAGAGTCTGGCCCCATGCTCTTGCCCCCGCCCTTTAGATGCTGAGTCTGATCTTTTACAGCTTATTCACAGAACAATTCTAAAAATGGATTACTGCACCTTCTAGTGCGTGTGCCTGGCTAGCAAAGGTGGAGGGGGGATTCAATGAGAGCAACAAGTGCTGCTAAGGGTAAAGGAATCACTGCCCCACACCATTCGGCATTGCCCCCTTAGCCTGGGTGAACTGGGCAGCAGCTGTTGCCACTTGCACAGGAGCTGAGGATGAGACATGTGGGCTGGGTGCTGGATAATACTGTCTTGGAGGAAAGTTACCTTTTTTTTTTTTTATTGTGATGACAATGACGTGCACGTAGTGTGTGATCATAAGCACTAATTACTGGGCGTCTGGAGCTACCAGCTCCAACGCTGGCAGGGAAGTTGTATCACTGATAGTGTCCTAGCGCTGCTGAAGAGACGTGTGCTAGCCTGGAGCTGTACTGCAGCCACCAAGGGGAGCCCCCTTTTCATCACATCTGATTTTGTCACAGCCAAAGGCTGGCAGACATACAAGGAGCTTGACCCAGAGGGACATGAGAAGGTGGCACCGTACTGAGGAAATCTTCCATCTATGCACCATCTACTCAGTCTTCCTTGTGCTAGTGCCAGCAGGGAAGTGCCAGCCCCCGTTTCCAAGGGACTTGCCTTCAGATTTTTTTCCGTAGCCCAGATGTTCATATACTGGAAAGTATGGCCGGTCAGCAAAGTCCTCCGATCTGTGGACCAGGGCTTCCTTCACTGTTTTATACCCGTTCAGTACTACCATGTTGGACCAGCAGTTCTGGAGATTGAAGACATTTCCAAACTTCTTGTGAAGCTGCCAAGATAAAAAAGTACATCCCTGAAAATGAGCTGAATGTAACATCAAAAACATCACCTTATCCTTCCTCAGGGCGTTTACTATTTAGGGATTTTTGAAGTGCTTTTATGAGGAGATCTTCATCTTATCTTTAACCTTTGCCTTGGCAGTGCAATAGCTCAGAGCGGTGCCAAACAGCAGCTGAAGCAGGGATCAATGCTCTGTGAGTGGAAAAATTTAGAATACACCCATCCTGCCCAAACTGTTGGCACGGCCATAGTGCAAGTATTTTGGATTTTGTCTGACAACACAAGGTTGAGGACCTTTTTTGGGATTTTCAAAGGCTGCATGCTCAGCAACGAATTATTTCCTAATACTGGTATTCATTTTGATCTCAAAGACTAGGCAAGTTTTGAGTTAGTCTACTTCTGCTAGAAGGAAATACTGATGATAAGGTGATACGTATTTTTTTTTTTAAATCTGTATTTGTTCCTAAAGATCTACCCAGAGCCCGGTTTCTAGAAACAAGGTTGGAAGAGGCGATTCCACACTGGAGTTTCACGTCAGCTTTCTCCCTAAAAGGAGCGTACGCATCTAGTAAGACTGATAACTGGCACACACCCTACATCTGCTGTGGTCTCTAAGAGACATAATGCTGACAGGAGGATGGCTGCACAGGTAAGCCTGTCAGCCATACACTCACCATGGGACCTTCCCATGGAGCTAAGTCTCCTCCAGGTAGACAAGGCCTTTGACTCCCAGGAAGGCAGGTCGAAGCTCCCCTGCTCGTCAGTAACACTGAACAAAGCACTCGGCAGCAAGTTGTTGGAAGACAATGCAACAGTAGTAATGCCCCACAGACTGTGCTCTGTTTTTCGCTTTTTATGTCATTTTTTTTTCCTTAAAGCTAAGTGTCTTCATTTCTGCACTGTAGCAATGCAAGGAATTGGAGTACTTATGGCTGTATTTGCAGCGGGGTTGGAAAGGAAATTAGCACTTCACTGGCAGTAGAAATACATCCTTAAAAGCGATTACTGGTCAAGATTGTGGTTAGCATGACCCTGATGTGATGTGATTTAAAAATGGTAATCTTTTGGACTATATGCAAGCAAATAATACAAATGCTATATTTAGTTTCTCCATTTGGCAGATTTTGGACAGACAGCTGAACAGTGCTGTCCTAGAGAAAAAGCCTTTGGAGTTTACAAACTGAAGCACAAAACCCCAGTGGTTTATCTGCTGCAAGCTGTGCTGTGCTTCTTTGAGAAAAGCTGAGCCCTGACGTTCAATAGGAATGCTACCGAGATTTTGGGCATTGCTGCTGGGGCAAATCCTGCCAGCTGATCTCTTTCACTGGAACTGTCACATGCCTGTAGGCGTGCTGAAGTCACTCGTGGGGAAGTCTGCCATTCCTGCAGACACATCCCCAGCCCACAGATATTTGCATTTCCGCCCTTGTTTGTACATCTCCCTGTTCTCTTGTCCCCACACCTGCCCACATGTTAAATTGGTGGCCAGCTCTACAGCAGAGCAAGCATCATTCATCATTGCGGGCACAACAGGATCTCCCACTGAGGTCGGGAGATGGAGGCTGGCGAGTGTTGTTGTGTGATTATCTATTTATCTGTATGGGCCAGGTCAGTGTCCTTTGGCAGTGACTTGCTTCATCGTTGGACTTCAGAGAGGGCATTGCCCTTTGGCTTTGTGCAAGGACAGTTCTTGCCAGGTTGTCCTACCCCTCCTGGGCCCACGGTCATGGGAGGGGTCCCTTTGTGGCGGGGGCTGGCACTCACCTGGTTGAAGGAGAGGTGGGGGTTTCGGAAGTCAATGTACAGCATGGTCCCAATGAACGGCAACGACATTGGGCCCGGCGGGTAACGGCTCCACTTCTTCCTGCGCTTCATGAAGTCAAGAAGTAAAGTAAAGACTGTAAGAAAAACTCCCAGTATGGAGATGTTGCTCCAGCAGGATGAGAGCTGGGACCCCAGCCACAGGAGCAATGACATTTTGTAGCCTGTCTTCTCCTTGGTCTTCCTCTTTTGACCCTCTTCTTGCTTTCTGCCCTCTTTCTGCCCTCTTCTTGCCTTCTCGTCTTCTGCACAGCCTCTTTTTCTGTCTCCCTGCTCCTCTGTCCCTGCAGTTGCTGGCCTCTGAATGTGGGACTTGGCTCAAACCCGAAACTCCTCCTCTGCTCAGCTCAGTTTTGGAGGAGTGGTGATGAGCGTCATCCCTCCTCTTCCTCCTCCTCCTCCAAAGCCAGAGCTCAGAGGTCTCTTTGTCTCTGCCGCTGGTGGCAGCTACGGCAGTGGTGCCCTCTGTGGGGCAGGGCTGGGTAAGGTCCAGGTGTTTGGGTGCCCTCTCCCACAGCCGAGGTGGGATCGCAGTTCACAACAATCAATCCAGTCTTGCTGCATTCTGGCAGGGTGATTTTGAAAGAGCTGTTTATTTAAATCTGTGTCGCCTTCTTGTTTGTACAGACAAGTCAATGGAGAAGCAGCTCCTAAACAAAAACCGTCCGGGTTTCTGTTTGCAAGGCTGAGTATTTGTTCCGTTGGAGCTTGAGAAAGCTCAAGTTAGGTGAAGCTTTCCCTTACAGAAAGCATTTGTCACAGAACTTAGCCTAAAACTGTGACTTTAAAAATCATTTATGTTTCTTGGAAAAACGATCTTTATCCAACTCCAAATGTCAGTCAGCACGATGACCTTGATTTTTGTAGAATACAGCTCAGCTACAAGGGGGAAAGCACGTGCATTGCAAGGATCCTAAAATTTCCAGCCTTTGGGGCAGCAGTAATGCAAAGACAATTATGGAGGTAGTCAAAGTATTTCCTAAAACAGCTATGTGCTCCTGGCATCACTGCCATCAGAGACCAATAAAGCTCGCTCTTATGACAGTTAGTTCTAGCTAAAAAGAAGCAGTAAACCCATCACAGCTTGATCTGTGATCTCGGTGTGATCAGAGAAAAGCTCCTAATGGAGCAATTGCTGCAGCAGGCATGGAGAGCTCAGGCTGCAAAGCGGTGCACCTGCAGAGACTGTGCAGTCAGCGCTGGTGGGCAGCCAGCGCCTCGAAATGCCCCTTGTCCAAAAAGGCACCTAAAGGCTCATTGTCTGTGTGCAGAGTCCCCTCACTGGAGTATCTACATCAGAACAGGCTGCCCAGGGGAGTGGTTGAGTCACCATCCCTGGAGCTATTTAAAAGACGTGTAGATGTGGTGCTTAGGGACGTGGTTGAGTGGTAACTTGGCGGTATTAGGTTAACAGCTGGACTCGATGGTCTTAAAGGTCTCTTCCAACCAAAACGATCCTATGATTCTGTGATCTTACATGTCCCTTGTGAAAGCGTCATGACTCAGGGTTCACCTCAAGTATCTGTAAACAAACACATGCAGCACGGGAAACAACTGGGGCAGGGAGAATTACCAGCCCACACGCAACTGCAGAATTATGATTTCTTTAGGGTTACAGAGGCATGGTGGGATAGTTCACATGCCTGGAGAGCTGCCGCAGGTGGACATAGGCTTTTCAGGAAAGACAGGTTGGAAAGGGTGAGGAGCAGTGGTGCTTTATGCAGAGGAGTGCCCAGAGCTTTGCCATGGGACTGGTGATGAGCCAGTCGAGTGCTTCTGGGCAAGGAGAAGGCAAAGCAACGTGGGCAATGTTGTGGTAGGCATCTTTTCCTTTACCCCCTTCAGGCTGCAAACTAGAGACCTCCTCCGCTTTTGGCTAGTAGCATGGACTGCCGTTCCTGCAAAGGACTGGAGCAAGTGCTATAGCTTAGGTAACTTCAAAAGAACAGTTTTTCAAAGCAAGCAAAGAAACAATAGACAACAAATCTCCTTCTGAGAGAGAGAATGAGAAAAGGGTAATTATCCTCCTGAAGAATGAAAGATGTTCATTTGCATTTCTTTTCAATAAAGTAGTATTTTGAGCAATTTTCAAGTCAGGGGAAAAAAAAAAAACCCAACCTCCAAATCCATACATACCCATTTTAGCTAGCTGCAGCCCCGCTGTGCTGGGTGTATGGCTGCGACCGTGAACAGTCAATTAAGAGACGAGCTAAGTGAAGTTACAGAAGTTGCATGCAGACATCACCATCCTTTGACTGGAGAACCTGCAATAGAAACAGGCAGCGTTAGAAAAAGCTTATTAATATTGCAAAAAGAAGCATCCAGAAGTAAAGCAATGCAAGAGCTGCCTGCACAATTTTAATGGAGCCTTTTTGTCCATATTTACCATAAGATCATCTTTAATTATGGTCTCGTGCTATTTTTCCTTTCTGAAGGACCCACCCTTTATTCAGTGCGCAGGATAGATGGTGATTATTTACTAGTCTTGTTTTAATTATAGCATTTGGCTTCAAAGCCTATTTTGCCACGTGCTGCTCACACCCTGCCCAGAAGGCAGAGTTGGGTTTTTTGAGCTTTTCCACCACGGTCATCCATGACTGCGTGGGTTGGGAGCAGGCAGTCTGTTATACCTGCAGCAACCCTCTGAGGTGCCACCAATGGAGAAAATGGAAACAAAAGTCCAAACGGCATTTTAAGTGTTGGTACTTACTAGGAAAAGCCTAGAAGCTGGGTTTGATGGCTCCTGACTGCCACACACAGCTGTCCGGGACCCGTGCCCAGCTCCCAGCTGGGGTTGCAAGTGGCTTCTCAGGGTCACAAGTTTGGCACCCTGGGCCCTAATCTGGTGACAGATTAGTGCCTGTTCATGAAAAGTGCTGTTTTGGTAATTACCCGGCATCACATACTCCTTCCTTCATAGAGGTGTGGGGAAAATCTTTCAGTGGCCAAAGAAACGCTCTTCCTTCTCTCCCTCTTTGCTTCAGTACTGGAGCCAGACAGGAAGCACTGGGCACATAATACGACTGTTTCCTTGAGCTTTCAGAACTTTTTCATCCAGATCCCAGCAGGCTGTCCACTTTCCCCCTAGCACTGTTAGATGGATCCAAACCTCAGCAATGTTTCATTCTGGAGGAGTGAAGCCTCTCGCAACAGCGGGAAGGCTCAGTGTGAAGCCTGCAGCTCCCACTCCCTGGCTGTCCATCTCCCTGGCAAAGCTGCGTCTGGTGGAGATCCCAGAAAACTTTCCTCTTCAGTGTCCTCTTCTGAGCCCAGAAAACATGCTCTCCCACCCAGTCCCAGACTTTTTTGGTCCTTCCCCGACCTGCTTTTTTCAGCCCACCATCTATCTTTTGCCTGTTTTGCCTTCACTCGGGCGGCCTCTCCTCCCGACCATTTCCGTGCTGGAAGGGGGCAAGGGGAGCGCGGAGGAGACCGGCTTCCCACTTGTCATTCACCCTTGCCAGCCTCTGGCAGCCGGCAATAACCACCACCTGCTCCGTTCAGCCGTCTCTGGGGAATTTTAGCTGAAAAACTGCTGCGAACTCTACCAAGCGCACGCAAACTGGGTTTTCAAGTGCTTGTAACGTGGCCAAGTTTGAGCACAGTTTTAGAGAGCTGGTGCAATGTGTCTTCCTAACAGAAAGCTGCCTTCTGCCAAATTCCGCGTGTAATGCTTCAAAGCGTTAAACTGAGAAAGGAAAATATCGCCAGAAATTTTTCTAACGGGTTAGGAGAAGGTCAGATAAACAATGGATTTCTAAGAACGATGTCAGCCATTAGAAAGGGATTAAAAAATTTTTGGCTGAATGTTCCCAAACAAATTTAGCCTGAGGCACAACCCCAACTCGGGAAATTTTAGTCTCAGCCAGTTCATTGTGACTTTCTTGGCCTTCAGCTGGGGTTTTATACATTGGATGTACTTCCACGGCCTTAAGATGGACTGTGCTAACAGCTTGTTCATAATAAAGCAGTCAGCAGAACTGAAATAGCCAAGTCTTTCATAGTTACTGTTACTATGACTTACTGCCAGCCTTCCCACATTGCAAAGAAATCTGTTCTTCAGGCTTTTCTTCTTTAAATTTCCTGTGGCTTCCTACTCTTTTTCCTACATCAATCACAGCAGCTCACCTACCCCCAAAGCCAGGCTTAGTCGGACTTTGCTTGTTTCACCCACTCCACCCCATCCCATCCCATCCCATCCCATCCCATCCCATCCCATCCCATCCCCATAGACGTCCCCTGCTCCTAAAGACCCACAACTCTGAACTCACTACTGAAAGCGAGCTGGGTCTTGGGCCTCATTTTTCACCCCGAAGAGACAACTTTACGCTTGTGCCGTAAGATGTTGAGGAGTCAGTCAGCATCCAGATGATTAAAGCAGCTGCTGAGATGAAGTTTGTTTTCTGAAACAAGTTACCCCCAGACAAGCCTCGGCAAACTGAAATAAGAGCAGAATGGCTTTATCTTGACTTGATACTTCACATTGCTTGAGATGATATTGAACTGATCTTGCACATATACGTAACGCTGCCCAGTAAGGGGTTTGCCAGTGCAGCAAGTGACTAGACTGTGGTAGTTATGGGCCCTAATCCTGGTATCCTCATCATGTTAACTGGGTTTAAAGCAGAAATCAAAACAAGCCAGCTGGATTTTAACCAGGCTGATCGCCGAATTCAAGTTCAGATTCTCCTACAGGCCTTAGTTCCTCCGGCTAAGACGTTCCCACTGTTACTTTAACCTGAGTCAGCCAAACGGAGCTCAGCACGTACGATTTCTAACCCCAGGACAGAGAGATAATGAATCAAAGTGCTGCTTTTTACAGGTCATGGTACCAGAACTGGTCTAGAATGCCACCTGAAGATATTGTTAAACCTCTGTGATGTGGCTGAGCTCTGGGAAAACGCCTGCTCGTTCGGAAAATGACTGGCAGCAGTTGCCTTGACTCACACTCTCCTGTGAATCTGTCAGAAAAATATGGCTTACGCCCCCGATACCAGAGGCTGTTGATTTGTCTCAGCTGCTGGTTTTGGTTTCTTGTTCTTTAAGCTTCTTGAGAGCTGTGAATATACTGCTTTGCTTTTCACTTTTGATTTAGTACTGATACCATGGGGCTTTTCTTTGCTGTAATGGGAGCATCCAGGGGAATTTTGGACAGCGGTAATGGCTAAAATCCTGGTGTGTTTCCTCGCCTTCCCCCCCCCTCCCCCNNNTCCTCGCCCGCCCCCCCCTCCCCCGTAAGAGATGCATTTAAATCCATATGGGGAAACTCATCCCACTTCCCTGAAGTGTGAGGTCAGTGAGACACCTTTGAAAATAATGAGGTGGTGAAATCCAGGTTTGGAAGCCAAAGAGACAAAAGCGGCTTGGGTTAGTTTCTGCCATTGATTTGCCCTGTGAGTTAGAGGCCAGCACGCAGCTGGCCCCTACCTCAGTTTCACCGCTTGGAGAATGGGTTTTAATGGGGCTGTTTACCCAGTTGTGATAAAGCATCTGCAAATCTAGGTGCAAAGTACATTAATGAGGACCGATACTGTAATCATTACATAGCAAAGAGGCAGGTTGCCAAAGATCTCGGAAGAGAGGTTAAAAAAGATAAAAAGTTAATTTGAAGACTCGCTCTTGTTCCAAGCAACATCTAACTCTGGTCTTTTTCTTCTGGCAGAGGGAGTGTTTCACAGGGAGCGTTTTGCTGCTGTTTCCGTGTGTTGGGAGGATAGCTGGGGGTGCTGATTTTTCGCAGTTGGGTCCTTAATTCAGTTATTTATGAATCAAAAAAAAAAAAAAAGGGAAGCTAATCCAGTTAAAAAGAGAATTGCATTTTTCTCCTGGGCTTATGGCACTCAGAAGCAGACAGAATAACCTTGGGTGATGCCATCTCCTAGTAGGTAAGTCAGATTTCAGGTTTCAGTGATAATTCTCTCTCTTTTCACCCCAAGCTCATTAGCCTGTTTCTGATGGCTCCTGAACATCCCTGGCTTCCCAGGAAAGCATTCAGAGCTGTGTGTGCTCAGCACATCTCAGAAAGAAGAGATGAAGAGAGGCATTACTTCTAAAACGTACCTGCTGTTACAATTTCCTTAGATTTAATAAAGGCAGAAGCGATTCTCTCTGTTCACATCACCTTCCTACTGGCTCAGTGGCTGCGATTGCTCCAACAGTGAGAGTAAAAATATTCTCGTTCTGGTAAAGCGGCGCGTTATCTACTTTGTCTGTTCACGCATGTGTTCAGAGGGATGCCACAGGGGTTATTTCAGTGCTCACTGTGAGCTCCTGCCTTGTTTAAGTCACGCAGCCGTTTTCAACGTTGTGAGCACGTGCGGTCGCTCAGCTCAGGATCCCTTTTCTCCTCTCGCGCTGCCACGTTTGCCTAGCTGTTTTCTTTGGAGGAGCTTGTGTTAGCTGCCCTGTCACTGTGTGATAAGGCGTGCAGACGTTCACCTCTCGGATGTGGTCTTTTTGGGTGCCTGCCTTGGGCTGGGTCTTGCAGGTGCAGCGGATTGCATAGAAGCAGCAGAGCCGTACCGACTTTGTGGCCCTGCTGTGCTGGGCTCTACAGACGGACGACAGCAGGTATCTGCTCCCCAGGGCTTAAACTAAGACCGAACTGCAGAGGAACTAAAGGCAGGACATCAAACAGAAGTAAATGCCTGAGTGAACTGGGCCCAGTCACTTTTGCCAGTCTGGGCTCAGCCCGCCGATGCGAGGGGCGCAGACCGCCCTCCACGGGCTCTGCCGAAGAAGCTGCAGGCAGAAGCGACAGTGCAGTTTCCCCCGGGTTTACAGGACGGCGAGTGCAGGCTCTGTCCATTTGCACGAAGTTGGATGTTTGCTATAGCTATTTATTAGCCTTCCGTAGCACCACGCACAGGCATTCGCCGCTGTGTGTGCGTCTCGCAGGCGGTGGGACGGACCCGTGGGGTGGGCACATCGTGGCACATGTGAGTCGCGCGGCAGGGACGGCGCTGGGGACGTGGTTCCCACTGCCACTGAAAAAGCGACATGAGCCCAGCTGGCACCCCGCAGCGGGTCCTGGCCAGAGAGTTTTCCATCCCCGCAGCGGGCTGACGGCAGGCTGCCGACAGATTCTCCTCCAGCTACTAAAATCCATGTGGCTTCTCCTGGCAATCGGTGGAAAACAAAAGACACCTCTGGCTTTGCTCACTAACAAGCCGGCACAAATCCCAGCAATCCCAATGCTCCCATCTTACTCCCAGGCACCTGAGGAGCCTCAAGGGGCAGAAATTAACAGTAAGAAAGGAAAAAAAAATAGCGAGTGATAGAGAAATCCAAGGAGAGAAGGGAAGCAACAGAAAAGACGGCATCCTCTGGAGAGCAGACTGTCGCCGGCAAAGGCACGTGCACTGGCAGGCCAGGCTCAACTGCGGAAGAAAATGTGCTCACCGGTACTGATTGATGATTGTTCTGCCAAGCAATTCGTGACCTCCTGAATTTTGCCCTTTGTTCAGCAGGCCGCGAAGGCAGCAGCAGATGACGAGCTGAAGAACTTACAGCGATTCCATTGGGAAACTATAAATAACTTTAACTGCAAAAATAAAACGTGCGTTTGTCCCAGCACTTTTTGCCCAAATGATCATTAATCCACTTAAAATGAAAATACTCAAAGATACAATTTTGATGATCTAAAGCCTCTGTTAATCATTCCCGAGAGCGTAGCCTACTTGTTGTTTGAATACAGAGTTTATTATTTTGCTATTTTCATGAATAACGCAGTGTCAAGCTCTCGTTAGCAATTTCTTTGTGGTTTTATCTGCACTTTTTCTGTCAGTATAAACAATGGCTTGAGTACAAGTCAGCGTCTAGAAGTTTTTATCAGTGTGTTGGAAACAGAAGATCGTTATGTGTTACTACAGCAGTGAAACAGGTTATTTATGTTTGATTTCTGTGTGATGCTCCTAATGATAGTTTATGCTTCACAGGTCTGAATAGGCATTGGAATTCAGAATGTATATTTTATCTTTTTATGAACAGGAAGCCCACAAATAACTGTTTTGCTTTGAAACTTTGGCTCAGTCATGCTTACAGTTTGATTAATAACAGTGGGACCATATGGAGTGAAAGAGAAATTAGAAATGATGAAAATGCAGGCAAGATCTTGCTAGGGAGCGCTCAGCGAGTTGGTTACCTTTGGTACTGCACCCCAAATGATCTGTAGGCTGCTTTTGCCAATAGTAGTTGCTACATTCTCATAGCAACTGTAGACAAGCTTATTTTTCTGTGGTCATTTCTATATTTTCTACAGCTACGTAATTGTGGTTTTGTGTTAAAAAAAAAAATTGCATTAACAAAAATACCCGCACTCTTTTACCCAGGAGGTATCCATAAGCAGTGATCTTTCCATGGCAAGGAGGAAGGACCAGAGGTGGTGGCTGCAAGGAAAACTGAAAAGGAAAGTGTTTTCTCCATGTTTTTTAAGCTGGCCAAAAGACCAAATGGATGCCCAAAGACGTGAGGCTGCCACGCTGCGGGTGGGGAGCGGGAGAGAAATGACATGGGAGGCGTCTGGGTCTCCAGTGGCCTGACCCTGCTCCCCTCCTCCCGACAGTGAAACACCGAGATCCTCGACACAAATGACACCTCCTCACCCGCAGAGGAGCAGCAGCCTCCTCAACCTGCCGGTCCCCAGGTCCCACGGGGACGGCTGCGTGGCCGGGCGCTTGCAGATCAGAGCAAGGAATTGCTGAGCACCGGCAATGTGCAGGCTCCTGCTGAGCTAGCCAGGAAAAACCAATGTTTTTGTGGCAACGACACTTTAAAAAATGTTGGGTTGCTTAAAAAACTGAAAGTTTGGAAATTTTGAAAGCCACGCCACATATGGAGATGACAAACCTTAGTTCTCCTATGTACTGAATACAGGCACTATGTACGTGAATTAATGGCTCTCTGCAGCTCCCTTCTGATTCTTCTTCAGGATAAAATATATTGACTCATATCCAGAAAGAGGGAACGCCTAAGACAAATCCTTGATCACTTTTACCCTTTATTGCATATTCCAAAGTCCAAAGCTTTTTGGTTTGTCTTCACTGTCTTTTGAAACTCAGGTCTGATATCTGGAATAGCCTTTGTACTCAGGATTAAAAATTCAACAACTATTTCTGTTACCTGTTTTTTTGTGCAAGTCTTATCAATCTGATAATGTCCTGTGATGACAACTTGGTGGCAGATGGATCCCACCGCCCGAGTCCACCTGTGGAAACAAGCACACTTTGCTGCTCGTGGTGCCCAGAGGGAACAGTGATAGGGGAAAAAGCTGCCAAACCCGGCCAAGCTGTCTTCTGCGGTCTCTGGGTGTGAGAGCTGCTGTGGACCACGCTGCCTTCTCCCGGCTGGTTGCTCCAGGGAAGCAGCTTCAGCCCCTCGGGCCAGCAGTGCCCAATCTCAGAGTCACACAGCGCGGGAGTTTTCATCTGGGAGCACAATGGGGACGGAAAGGCTACAGATCACACAAGAAGCCAACAAACAGCAAAATTTGCCACCAAAAAGTGTTCAGAGGGTGGTTTCTCATCAGCCTGCAAAATCACACAAAGACCTTGGCTGAAACCCCACTGTATTTTTCCATGAGAGCCAGTGGAGCAGCCGCAGGGCTCAGCAAGAGCCAGATAAGCGCTTTATGCCATCCCCAAACCGCTGTGAAGGGCCTTTGGTCACTCCCCAGCTCCTCACCCTCCATCCCCCCGCTTCATTTGTGCGTGGGTTTCGTGGGCGTATGAGTTCAGAAAGCCTTAAGGTGGCAGCACCAGACAGTCCTCGGGGCTGGGACCCGCAGCACAGCCCGGGGCTGGCCCGGGTGGCCCGTAGGGACAGAATCATAGAATCATAGAATCTTCATGGTTGGAAAGGGCCTTTGAGATCATCGACCCCAACCACACACACACACACACACACAGAAAAAAACCCCCAACCCTAAAATCTCTGCCACCAGAGCATGCCCTGAAGTGCCAAATCTACATGTTTCTTAAATAACCTCTAGGGATGGTGACTCAACCACCTCCCTGGGCAGGCTGTTCCAGTGCCTGACCACTCTTTCAGTAAAGTAATTCTTCCTAATATCTAATCCAAACCTCTCCGCCGCAGCTTCAGACCACTTCCCCTGGTCCTGTCATTATTCACTTGGGAGAAGAGGCCAACCCCCACCTCTCTACAACCTCCTTTCAGGTAGTTGTAGAGGGCAATGAGGCCTCCCCTCAGCCTCCTCTTCTCCAAACTAAACATGCCCAGTTCCCTCAGCCTCTCCTCATATGACTTGGTCTCCAGACCCCTCACCAGCTTGGTAGCTCTCTTCTGGACATGCTCCAGCACTTCAGTGTCCCTCTTGTACAGAGGGACCCAGAACTGAACACAGTACTCAAAGTGGGGCCTCACCAGTGCCGAGTACAGAGGCACGATCCCTTCCCTACTGCTGCTGGCCACGCTATTCCTGATACAAGCCAGGATGCTGTTGGCCTTCTTGGCCACCTGGGCACACTGCTGGCTCATGTTAAGCTGGCCATCCACCAGCACCCCCAGGTCCTTTTCTGCTGGGCAGCTTTCTAGCCACTCTTCCCCAAGCCTGTAGCGTTGCTTGGGGCTGTTGTGACGGAAATGGAGGACCCGGCACTTGGCCTTATTAAACCTCACACAATTGGCCTTGGCCCATCGATCCGGCCTGTCCAGGCCCCTCTGTAGAGCCATCCTACCCTCAAGCAGATCAACACTCCCACCTAATTTGGCGTCGCCTGCAAACTTACTGAGGGTGCACTCAATCCCCTCATCCAGATCATTGATAAAGATATTGAACAAAACTGGCCCCAAAACTGAGCCCTGAGGGACACCACTGGTGACCGGCCGGCCAAGAAGATTTCACCCCAGGGGCTGGGAGGCAGCAGCCATTCCGGAGCAGGTGAGCAGAGGAGGGCACGGAGAGAGGTGAGGGCTATCGGAAGGAAAGGTGAACACCTTTACGCCCTTTCACACTGCACAGGATTAGGGGAAAACCTACCCTGTGGTTTCTACACACAGTAGAGGTGGTTGACCAGCCCGAGGACAGCCCGTGCAAGCAGTGATGGAAAGCTGCTGCCGCCTGACACAGTCTGCAGCACGCATGGCCTGGGGTTTCGGTCCCATTTCCCTCAAGCTGGGCTTGACAGAAGTCAGGCTGAAGAAGGCGTCGGGTCTCCAGAGAGTACCAACCTGAACATCAGCTTTGCTAGAAAGCAGGAAAAAAGCAAGTGAGGAACAAGCGGGAAGTTTCAATTACAAGCTGCATTGGATTCCTCAGGAAGAAGTAAAGCTTTGAAGGTGGAGGCTCTGATACCTCTTTCCCAAAAGCTTCACACAGGCAGTGGTCCGTGCTCGCCTTTCCTGCTGGCTGCAGAGGGAGGGATCACGGCACAGTTCCCTGCAGGAATGGGGTCCTGAATAACCACCCGCCGCCGCTGCAACTCCCCGAACTGCTCTGGACAGCCCTGCTAAAGCCCCGCAGGTCTGCTGGATTTGGGGATTAAAACCATTGCTAAATATTTTCAGGGATCCGCGCAGCCTGACTGCTCTTAACTTGTCATGCCACCCAGAACTGCTGTATTTTTAGGCAGGATGGAGCCAGACTTTTCTCCAAACCGCACGGCAACAGGGCAAGAGGCAACAGTCGCAAGCTGCAGCAGCAGGAATTGCGACTAGATGTAAAGAGGAACCGCTGCTGCAGGAGAGCGGCTCAGCGCAGGGGTCCAGAGAGAGCGAGGGGTCTCCACCCTGACTGTGCAAGGTCCTGAGCAGCCTGGTCTAGTTCTGAGGTTGGCCTTCACGGAGACACGGGTTGGACCAGAGACCCCGAGGGGTCCCTTCCAGTCTGCTCTTTAACAAGATTTCCAAATAGCTTTAAAACGTGAACGTGGATGACAGGTAAAATGTTCATCTGTGTCCTTTTTGTAACAGTCATGGTTGTTGCCCAGGATTCCTGATCGAAGACACAATTTGAATAATTCTTTAATTCTTGGTCTACAGCAGGTATACCTTCGTGAAGCAATGGAAAAGATTTCCTCAGTTTGGGCAAATAAAAAGCAAAGCTGAGGAAGTCTGAAACCGATTTACTGATTCTAGTAAAAAAAAAAAAGAAAAAAGAAAAAAAAAAAAGGAAGAATTTCAGGACTCGTGGCTTGCCCAGATGATGAGGACAGGTGAGGACAGGCCAAACACCCAATGGGAGAAGTTGCTGAGGTGTAACAGCACTGAAATAGCCACCGGTTACCAGGGGAGTGACCTCTGAGCGAGCCTGGAGGCGCCGGGGCTCTCCGGGCTGTCTGAGGAAGGGACACCAGGTCGCACCTCAGCGGGAGAGGGAGGGCTGGGAACCGTGAGCTCCTGCACCCCAAATCCTTTGGGCTACAACTCTGAAACACAACCCTCCAGTGACTCCAAGACAAATTATGAAAAATGAGTTACCTGCAAGCAACGCAGACATGCAATACACAAATTACCTGAAAGTAACATAAACAATGGAGAAATGCAACAGAACGGCCTTACAAAGACTCCTGTAATCAATGGAAACGAGGATGAAACTGTCTCAGCCCGTTTGTGCCTGTTATGAACCCTTGGGTGCTTTTGGAATCTTCGTGCCACAAGGATTTTCAAGTACTAGGGACACTCGTCTGCTCTGGCAATTACAACAGCCCGAGCCGCAGGGGCTGCAGTGGGAATCAAGCTCAAACACTCGCTCAGTGGGGACAAAAGTAAAAACAAAGGGGAAATACAGGATTTGGTGGCTTTTCTGTCCTCTAACAAGAGTTGCTGTGCTGTGGGGCTGTTAGAAGCTTGTTTCAAGGACGGCTGCTTAGGAAGTCGCGGTTTGAAAGGTCCAAAGCCTGCTCGCTGCAAGGAAAGATTTCTTTCTTTTATTAATGCCGCCTGTTTGCTCCTGCAGAGGGACACTGCCTCCCGGGAGGCTTTGAAATGCGACATTCAAGGTGGCGAAGTGTCCCCTGAACTCATGACAGACCTCAGCTGTGGCTTTTACCACTCCCGCCCGAGGTCACGCAAGCTGGTCAATCAATGAACACAAACATTGTTTCCTCAGCTATTGAACACTTGTACTCGCCTATTTCCAGACATACGTATACGCTTACGGATAAAAAAGTACATGTATTCTTAAAAACCGCCAATCAGTATATCCTTAATGCACCTTAATAAAATGGTAGGTCAGAGGGCTGTTGCAAATGGCCAGATGAAAAGGCTGTTCAGACAAGTCCCAGACTGGCCTTTTCTCTTGCATTGTAAAAAACAAGAAAGGAAAGTTCCACCAGAGCCTTCACCGAACACTTGACTGCGCGCTGGGAGGGGTTGCTTGGGTTTTTGATCAGCTACTCTCAAAGTCCAGGTAACTCCAATAAATGCTAAAAATAAAGGGTGAATTTCTCTCTCTCCCTCTGTCCGCAGAAACAGTAAATATGGGTTGCCCAGACTTCTGGTGTCTCCCTGTCTCAAGCAGCTCCTTTAATTAGCTCAAATGAAACCCTGGAAAACGCACATCAGCCTTCACGTTCCCCAGTTTCCGCGGTACTGACTGGAGGTAGAAAACCAAAATAAAGTACGTGTGATTTGAAGAGGAACAAACCAACGCAGGTGACGTGGCCAACATTCCCTTTTTAAGCACAAGAGAGATTATCCTCTATTTGGAACCATTTGGATGCCAAAAGGTTGTTCCACATTAAAGAATTATTTCAGGGCCTGTTGTTGTTCAGCGTAATAAACGGCACAGAAGGAGTTCGGTGTGGTACCTACCTAGAGTGTTCTTCCAAAACTCACACATGTGCAACTCCACATGGAAAAGGTCAGCAGGAACAGCCGCCTCCACCAGTGAGGACTTCAAGTGCCTTTCTGGTGGTCTCAGGTCGCCTCCTTCCATGTCTTAGCATTCCCTAAAAGGAGCCCCAAGAACAAACCTTCCGTGACATTTTTCTCCTGACCTGTTATTTCTCCATCGCTCTTCCACAGTATTAGGTCACTGTAAAAGGTGTTCTCACCTCCTTATATTTTTGAGAGGAACTTTGGGCCATAAAACTGCACTGCTGACCCTCAGCTCAGGGGTGACTCCATCAAACATGGGTGTCGGGCAGTGTTTAAGGCCAATGGGCCACGCTCCGAAGCAGCATTCGTCCCAGTTAGTGGCAGTTTACAGTCATTGTTGCCAATTACTGGGGATTGGAATTAGTCCTAATGATTTCCGCTTCTAATTTGTTCATCTTCTAGACTGCAACAATTCTGCGCAGTCCAAAAGATGCACCTTCTTTCCCTCTTCTGAAGCAACAAATCACAAACTTGATGTTTCCTAAGTCCGTCTTTCATATTTATCATAAGGAACACTGACATTTCTGCTGCCCCTTTTCCAAGTCTTTTGTGTTCCTGTGGCAACACGCTGGTGGTGTTTTTAATAAAAATTAGTTTTGTGGCTAAGTAGGCCACGATGACTGCAGCCATCAATGCCCTCTTTAAGGCTGCAAATGCCGACTTCCATCTCATGGCTCTGGAAACTGTTTCTTCTCCTGGCACATTTTCCTGTCCTGCGAAGCCAAGAACGTTTCATACTTGGAGCAGAACCGAACATAACGTTGGAAATCTGCGTAGAGTCTGCAAAATTGGTGCATTCTGCATGGCCTCTGCTTTTGGTTGCTGGAACCGTCTTCATCAAGGGCGTTCACAAGCTTTGCTTATTTTCTTGCCGAGTGCAGCTCTTTGTTCTGCTTGTACACACGGTCCTTTCTTGCCTCTTTGAGATCCATTTCCACCTGCCAATTCCTAATTTCATCACACAACACTCAACCATAATTTGTCTGCTTTTCTGTATTTCTTCCAACTACAAATGGGAACCGTGAGATTTGTCTTATTTGTAAGGTACTTTGGACACCAGCTGATTAAAAAGTGCATGAGAAGTTGATACGGTTATGCCCCATAATCCAGGTCAAATATCTGTTCATGATAATTCCAACAGTCCCCAAAATAATGTCCTCAAAATAATCTACAATTTATAAGAATCTAATGATTCCGCCTCTCTTCTGAGAGGGAAACACAGGTCAGGTGCAGGAACTCCGGTGGAAGTCCAATTACATTTTCCTAATACAAATGCTATAAAACGTACAGACTTTTCCCTTTTTCATGAAGCCATTAGATGCGGTGACACTTCTTTATTAAATCAGCTTCAGCTCATGGGACTCTCGCTATACAATGCAGACTTATCTTTACGACACTATACTTGTCTTTAGTGTAAATGCTGGGCACCTCCCAGCTCCTTCCCTGAAAATTTCTCTGCCATTTTTCGCTGCTCCCCACCAAAAGATGTGGCCCTGAAAAGAAATAATTTCAATAAAACTCAGAAAACCATTGTCATGGTATACCTCAAAGCCAGGGAGCGCTGGCCTCCAAACCCACTGCGACCTCCAAGTTTGGTTGGTAGAAGGTCTAGCTGCAACCCAAAAGCCAGCAACGTAACGTAGGTGGTATCTGCAGGTGACCTGGATATGTTCACGTTCAGTAGTATGTGCGTGCAGATTTTATCACGCAGAGAATTCCGATTCCCCAGCTACAGCGGAAGATTTCCTTCACAGGAGGATTTGCTATGAGCCAAAATAGTAATTTTTCTTTTTCATATTATTTGGATGGGAGATAAGTCTCTCTAGAGCTGCCAAGAAATATCAGCATTTCTAAAGCTAGCCAGGTAAGGTCAAAAACCTGAAACCGTGGCATTAAAACTGAGCTAAGGAATAAATTACAAGAAACCTCTAGAGGATGAGGAGGAAAGGGAAGCAATCTTGGGTCTCAATACAGCCCTATGAAAGAAGCCACTAAACAAGCAATGCTTTCCCTCCAATTCAGGCTCCCTTCTGTAGAGGTATTAACTAGGATATAGCTCCCACATAAGAAATTAATTCCTAAAAAAAAGACTCTGTAAGCAGCACCCTGTTCACTTTTCAGCTGGATGATACAGCGAACCTTTTGGATCCGACCAAAAGTACAGGCAGAGCCAAAAATTAAACACTCACAGATAATGTCAGCAGCTGTTTCACTGACATTTATGTTTTAAGGAAAACCTCATTCTTTCCTTTACAGCTTTACATGAGAATTTCTAGCTGAATAGCACAGGTCTATGGCGCAGGGTACCTGTATGGAGGTGATTTTTCATTAGCCAAACTCTCTTTGGCATGCAGCAATGTCACAGAGAAAGTGTCGGAGAGTTACTGGTCTCCCACCATTTTCTAATAATTACTTTTGCCCTCTGCCTTTTGGACTGAACTCTCCGTCCCATAATATAGTGCAGTAGCTCTATCTTAAAAAAACCCCAACCAAACAAAAACCCCAGAAAACTAAACGTTTGTTAGAAATATTCCGCAGCCAAACAAATATCTCATCCTGTTTCACAACAGAGATTGCTAGCCCAAAACTAAGATTGCAACTACGCTTTCAATTTCTCATAGGAAAGTCAGTAGAGCCACAAAACGTTTGCCGTATCATTGTATTTTCTACATCTGTAACTGAATCTGTATTATCTGTACTCTTTCTGTTCTTTTTCACCCAACTTTTAATCACTAAAAAAACCCCATCGAGACCAGTGACGATTTATTCATCCTCAACTATCCAGATATCCTGTTCCACTTCCAAAGGTCTGATACTTAAACTCAATTTTCTACCTTTGTAGATAGAGGACTGCTTCTTCCGGTCATTCTGATAAGCCAGGGACTAGGTCAGACAAGCCGATTCCGTGTTCCTCTACCAAGTACTTCTACCATGTCCAGGACAACCACTGCACTCAAAACAGCCTAGGTAACTCCTGAGGTAATACCACTGTTATTCGGCATGATAATTTAGAAAGCTTATATGCAAACTCAGCCCCAAAATGTCCTCCTTGCAACTATACCAGTTCAATTAAAGGTATTATCTTTCCTCGTGTAGGTTCTTATGTACATTACAGTTCATACTGCACATTAAACAGTCAAAATACCAGAGCTGCCATTTAATTGCCCGTATCTTGACAAACTACTTTTTTAAAAAAATGCATGTCCCACCAAAAATGTTGTTCAGCTTGCCATTAGCTGGACTCCATGAACTAGATGTACAACATTCTTTGGCAGATACTCTACCGTGAACCCTTAACATTTTTGTTGTCTTTTTTTTTTTTATTTGGGTACCACTGCACATAATCGGTTTGTCTTGTTCTAAGACCGATTCAAAGGGTTCAAGAACATCACAACCCCAGGTAAAATCCCCACCCCTACCTACGTGACACACAGATTAGCGAGGCTGGCCACCACCTTCTACAGCAGCAGCCAAGCCTACTTTCTCCTGTGCCGCGCAACCTTGCTATATATAACCTCCACAATAGTCTATACCTCGGATTTCCAAGCGTAGATTTCACATACAATAAAATTCTGTGATGAATATATTGATCACCAGCTCCTGGTATCATGATATGCTTGCCGTACGTAACCCAGGGCCTCCATCAGTTCCTGTGGGAGGAGTTCCTTATCCTCATCTCCAGCTGAACACTGATCAGCTCGTATTGACAGCATCCTTTGCACGTTGAGTCCATTGCATATCCTTTATGGAAAAACATTTATCTTTGACTTTGTTCAGCAGTGTTGACTCACTCAGGTTAGTTGTTGGCGTTTCCTTTTTAAATGGCAACCACACGCTTTGAAAACGCTGTTAAACCATCACGTACATTTCCCGGGAAGCAGGTTCAAGTCTCTTCCCTTTCAGAGATCCTGATGGGAGTCAGACAGTGTGGAGAAACACTTTGAAAACAAGCTGCCTTATCCAAAGTCTCCTTAGTTCTTTCCTCATCCAAACAGGTAATTCCCAAGTGGCTGGCAGGCCACTCATTTTCTTCTAGACACAATCTCCGTGTTTTAATGTTCTGCTGCAGGCCATTTCTGCTCCACAAATCCTAAGCTAGCCACAAATTCCAAACTTTTTCTTTCTTTCAAGTTTGGGGCATCCATGATATCAAGCTGTTAATTGGCTTTGCAGGATGGAGCTGGTAAAGGTTTTGTACGACGGCTTTTAGAATCCACTCAGGCTCTTTATATCTTGTGAGCCAAAAGAAATTTTTATTTCCAACCAGATTTTATGACTGCTCCGGATCATTTCCATTCTCCCAAGAAGCCATTACACATTGTTTTAGATTCCTCCTGGCTTGAATTTAGAGAATTGTGGTAGCTCTGGTTTCTGTAAAGACGTAACCAACAAAGATGACCAACTTGCAAGACCTCTTTCAACTAGAAAGCACACTCCTTACCTCGCACAACAGCGCTGATGAGGGGCCAAGCCACAGCTCATTTTTAAGCACCTCCCACTCAGAAATATTTCTCATGGAATCAAGTGCGGTACCATTTCCTTATTTGCTCTACATGACTCCCACTAGTTTCCAACCACAGTGCATGCGGAGCTATTGCATCTCCACAACAATTGCCACGCGCACCCCCAAGAAAAACCTTGGAGACTCCCACCCAGCTACCCAAAAACCTTCTCCCTCCGCTGCGCGACACCACCCTGAAGAGCCAAAAGGATCAAATTCAGCAGTTTAACTACACAGTTCTCTGCTGTCAGTACTGCAAAGCTAATTTTTCACCAATACAAATCAATGCAGTAACGGTAACTTCTTTCTGTTTGGGTTTTTTTGTTGTTTTTTTTTTTTTTTTCTTCTCAGAAGAGGTAGAATAGAACAGACACTAGGAAAAAAAAACCAAATTTTTATTCAGTTGAAAAGAAGTCATTTACTCAATCACATTGACTATGCTAAAAATGATTTTTTTCTGACTACACCAGCAGTTAAATATTTTCAGCACCAATTCAGGACACATTAGTGACATTTATCACAACAGGTCTATTTCTTAATGTAGAAGGACATACTAACTTCAGTAGCTGCTACTGGGAAAGGAGTAAGCAGAAGACTGCCCTTTCTTTCCAAATACTTATCAGTGAGAGTAGCAACTTCTAGAAATAAATAACTGCCAAATTATCTCCCAAATCTTTAAATCGATCTTTTAAAAATAGAGTTAAAATAGATATCTTAATATGAGCTATCATAGATTTTATTTTTTATGTGCTGAATACTCCAAAATACGAGTAGTTGAGCAAGCATCCAGTACATAACTTTTTAAAATAGTTCTTCCCTCCCCACAATATCAACCCCAGGTTTTGTTTTTTTTATCCAAGTCATGCTGGTTAGATCCCTATCTCTAGTGACTTCCCAGTAAACACCACGCTGTTTGATATCGCTAGGATACGCTACCGTCCTATGAGTGAAAGTAGTCAGTGACCTGGTGAAATACCACCAACTCACACGAACAGAAAATTCATCCAGTCATTGGCTCCTTGTCTTTGAACATCAAACAAATCCTAAGCTTTAATTTTTAAAAGCTTTTGTGGTCTTCCTCTTGCTGGGTCGGTTCAGAAGGTCATCACTGAAGGCAGAACTGATGAAGGCAAAGAAACCAAAAAAGCAGCAGATAGTACTGTCTCTCTGTCCTTTTAAACAAAACAAGTTCGCACAAAACAAAAGGAGACAAGGTTAAAATGAAGTTTATTAGTTTTTTTGGTTTTTTTAAGCTTTTTTTATATAAAACTGTTTGTGAAACAGCTATTTTATTCCCATGGCAGAGTGACCCCTGAAAGATGCACTAACCCCTTTCTTAAGGCCTTAACAAGAAAAGAAAATTATTTTTGTTGTTGTTCCTTAAACCCAAATGTTTTAAAATTACATAATTTACAAAAGAACCCCACCCCAAATAGCCATATAGTGTAGGCTGTTACACCGACATTCCCTTTTCCTTCCTCAGGAAAAGCAAAACGTAAAATAAAAAAAGGGCTAAGTGGATTTTCCTGATCAGTTTGAAGATACATTGACTCCACCAACATTCAGACTTCCTTCCCAGTTCCCCAGCCTGGCAGGTGAACCACCTCTTCCTCTCACCTGCCTTCAAAAACTGAAGGCAGCTTCTTGAAATGATTTGGGGGTGCATGTTGTTGCCACAAAGGGCAGAGACTCCTTTCCTCATGAACAAGGCGTACGGGACGTAGCAAGCAGCAGCTACCTCTTACTTCATGAGTCTCGTGACCTAAGAGTCTCCAGATGTTTATCAAGCTTCCACTACTAATATATAGTGTTTCTCAAAAACGATAACCTCCCTACCCCGCATACACAAGTACTGACACCCCACCACCTGCAACCATCCGAGCCTTCCTCCCACCACACCCTAAAAATAATTTATCATTATTTTGTTTGCCTTTTAAAATTGAACTTCCTTGGATGTCGTGAGAAAGAAAGCAGGGGGAAGGGAGACAAGTCCTGTATGGAGTACTCCCAGTTCCTCTGTTCTTTCCCGCAAAATGTTAGGCTCCACGGGCCTTGCTTTGATTTTGGATTAAGTATTTACTTTAGCTACAGTTTTCTTTTTTAATTTATACGGGTTTTTGTTAATTTTAATCAAAAGCATCAAAAGGGATATAGCGCACCTTTCATTTAAAACAAAGTCTTTCAAGACTAAAAAATAGATCTTTATATATATATATATTTATCCCTCCCTCTTTAATTCCCCCCACCTGTTTCCTTTTTCCCCCTCCCCTTCCCACTGTCACTATGGAGATTGTGTCCATGGAAACAGCTGGTTCAGACTCCTTGGTCAGATTCTGTGATGTCATCAGTCTTGAGTGTGATGTAAGAATTTATGAAGGAAGTGCTGGCATTGGCAGGCACGTCGAGAGGGGGGCATGGCTGCACAGTGGGAGAGATTCCATTCAGTCACGAATGTCCACCGCTTTTTATCTCAACAGCCTAACCTGAAAAACAAAGTGAAACAGTAATACGGGAATGGTTCCTTTCCATTGTCTGCCAACATGCCCCCCCCCGCCCCGAGCTTCAGAATAACCCACCCAGCAGCCTACCACAGCAGTAACACCAAGAGCTCTTCAGCTTTGTGAACGAAAAACGGATGGAAGCACAACGCTGAGTAGTTCATAAAAGCAACTCCATGTGATAAAAAGTTAAACAACCGGCAGAAAATGAAATAAACCCAGCTATGGAGGAGATCCAGGATGACAGGACGATCTGTGCCACGACAACGGCACGGCACTCTTACGCAACAGCTACCTCCAGCAGCCAGAAAGGAGCTAGTTTACCTCATGTTTGCTCCTCATCTGGACTATGAAAACTGGGAACAGAGGGGACCAAGCATGTTGAAATGCGATGACGGCTTCTGGGATGCCGCGCTGCCGCTCAGGGACTGCACCCAAGTACTTTCATACAGGTCACCACACTACCGTCCAACGGTAGTTTTCAGTGAATATGTAGCAGATAGTAAAAATGATATCAAAGTTACAGGAGTCTGTCTGCAGGAACGGCTAGATTTCACAAGCTAAAGGTAAAGCTACAATTAAACTAATTGGAGGGCAGGTAATATTTCTTTCTCTTGCTTTTTGTTCTAATTGCCAGATTGTGGTGGTGGCTACAGTTCACGGAAGGACTAAGCTTGGGATGCCTTTCAAGACAAATGTGGAAATGTCCAAATGCTTGGCATGCTTGTTCTCTCTGTCCAGAAATTCTCTAAGGCGAGAAAACGAACTTCAGGAGTTTGCTAAGTTGGTGGAGGCTCAGTTCAAAGAAGAAACTGCAGACAAAGTTAAAAATTCCATTTCTCTAAACTACAGTTCTCATTCTTAATCTGCACAGCTGAGAAAGCAAAACTTGAAATAATGTATTTCTTTCTTCCCTCTCCCATAAGACAAGTGAGCCCAGAAGCAGTTTGTTTATTTAGTAAGGTTACTTACTTTGATATAACTTAGATAAATCCCTCCCCACCAGCTAGTGAGCCTGGGAAAAGGGGCAAAGCTTGCAACATAAGCGACGCACATGGAAAACAGTTAACAGCATTAGAGGCGCGCCTGGGAACGAAGGAACACCCATGTTCATTCATAGCTGGCAATTAAACTCCAGGAACCCTAACTAAGTGTGATACAGAAGTCAATGCTGTTCCGATTATCAGCACACCAATTAGATTACATCCCAGCAAGCCTACCTCTTGGCTGCAAATTTCCCCTCATACAGGGGTGCCAGGCTAAGAGCGAAGAAAGAGTCAGGCGAGTACGTATGAAAAACAGACGGGTAAGCCATGGAGCTACAGCTGAAGGGGAAAGGAGGGAGGTTCCTAGAGAGTTCAGACAGCTGACCTCTGCGGTATTCATTACTGTGCAACTGTGAGCCCTCGCTGAAGGAGCGTCGAGGCCGTGTTGCTGTCTCTGGCTCCTGTACAACTGCAGCTTGCCCATGCCTGGAATCGGTCCAGAGCATTAGGCACTGGCTCAGGGAGGAAACAGGCTCACCGCACAGAGAGAGTCCTTCCCCGTTCCTGGACAAGATCCAGAGCACCAGACTCACTCCCGCAGTCACTCTCCAGATCTGGATTCGATCCAAATGTTCTAGAGGCAACTGGCTCAGGGAGAGAGAAGCAACAGAGACAGAATACACTGACTTGCCTGGACGTTATCCAACACGCAGGATTTTTCTTAACTTGCTGGGCCCAGGAGTGAACCAGGACTAAACCAGCCCAATAATCCAACGGCTGAGTGCCTGTTCTATCTTACACTAAGGCCAGCAGAAGGGCAGCTCCTGTACTACCAGCGCTGCTACAGAATTCCTCTGAACGTCTTTAATTATCACAGCAATTTTCTTTTTCTTTTTTTTAAATAATTGGATCTTTTGGATTTGCATGGGTTTTATTTTAGGATTCAATGTCACATTGGAGAACTTAATCTTTAAAACATTCTCAGAAACCAAAGGGGGAGGCTAAATAGGACCTTCTAAGAACTACTTGAGGCAAAAGTGGATTTGGAAAGAAAAGATGCCTTAGAGAGATGTCTAGAGCACACAGTGAACATGGTGCAGAGATTCCACAGCCTGCAAGGTCTTAAGCCAATACATTCCTAGGATATACAAAAAAAGAGAGTTAGCACTGGACAATAATGCAGGAAACAAAGCTGTGTAAAGGTCTCTGGGACACAGTAATGTTCACCAGCACCTTAAAGAAATGGCCCAAAAAATCAACACTGAGAAGATATCTCTAGTGTTAAACAGTTGTAACAAAAGCCCTGTCTGTGAGACTATCATCCTGTTTTAACATTATGAGTTATATTGCTTTTTACACTTTAAGGAAAAGAGAAAAGCTTAAAAGAATCCCAATGACCTTTACCATGGAAGGAAAAAGTTACTCAAATAATGAACTTAAAATACTGTTTGCATGGTAACTGTTTTAAGAACACTCCAAAGCCAAGAAAGTATGCTGTTAAAAATGGAAAAAAAAATCACAGAACACAGCAGAGCTAAACCAAGTCAGCAGTCAGTCTACAAAGTGCTTATATGAAACACTACCTGTCTTCTGCTACTGCACTAAAAAACGGAATTGTGTGATTAATATCTCATCCTTCACAGAAAACACCATAAAAAGCACTTCACAATTACTTAACTTGAGAAACAGGTAAGATTTTAAGGTAACGGAGGTGCCTGGGAAGCAAGGGAATGACGGCGAGGGAGGGGGATTGTTATCATCAGCTCAGAGAAGAGACATGAAAGAGCAACTTCACCTGCATGATTTCAAGAAAGAGACGCAACTAGCTCAAGTAAGAAATGCCACTGAGCAGGGAAATGAAGGCAAGAAACCTTCTTGGTCTGCAGTTTATGGGAAAGGGTGCCAGTAAGTATTAATTTGAAACCAAACACGTATTTCCTTTAGACCTCCCTGTTGCCGCCGAATGGCAATGTACTTGGTGGAAACGAAATAAGAAATCCCAACCTCATCGCATTCCCTGGGCACTAACTCACACCTCTGTGCTACTCCCTCCTTGTGCCAGGGTATTTGCCCAGCCACACAGTGAATCAGATTAGGAAAATGACCCAACTCAGACGCTAACATGACAAAATGTAGTTTCAGACAAACTGAAATCCCCACCAAGGCACAAGAGCACAACTGCTGCTCTCCACAGCACTGCTCGCTTATGCTGACTTAGGGCAACTAGAGCCCACCTTGGATTCAGAACGAGGGGAGGTAAAAGACAGGAGTAAACATTACAAATTTAGGAAATTGTGGCCACTTGTGGATATAGTTCCACCCCTTCTATCACCCATGCCTGTTTGCAAAATAGAGGAAAATGCTGGTCTGAAAGGGACGTAATGGGCTCCTGGTAAGACTAATTTACTTATCCCTGTGTTTACATTTCCAGAAAAAAGGGGAATCAAGATTACAATAATCTTGAACTCATTAGTAGTATTAATTCTTACTTACATACAAAATTTAAGAGACTTCGATGAATTTATTTATATGGAAGCTTACTATTATTCTGAGACTTATGGAAAAAAACTTTCAGATCCTTATGGACATGACGATGGCAATATGAAAGGAGATTTCTATCACTGGTTTATCTGGGAGACTAAACAGGCAGTTGGAGTAATCAGGCAGTTGTAACAGCTAACAAGCTTTGCCTCTCACCGCTAAACAGAAGGAACTGCTGCGGAAATATAAAAAAAGTGAAGTCACTAGCTTGAACAGAGTGGTAGCAGGGGAACAAAAAAAAAAAAAAACCAAAACAAAACACAAACCCATGAAACAGTTATTGAAAATTTTCTGAATGTACACCAGAGCGCCTTGATTTCTCACAGAAATGAGGAAGGCACTGGAGGTAAGGAGCCACAGAAGGCGGCAGGTGGAAACTGGGAACTCTCCCCAACTCACCTGTGCTTGCTTTTATTTCCATTCCCAGGAGTACACTTCCCCCCTCACCCCCGCTCCGACTGCTCTGTGCTGAGGCTGCCTTTCACCATCTTGTTCTGCAAGGAGGGAAGAGAGCAAGGAAGGAGGGGCTGACGAATCAGCAAGCCAAAAGGAGGAGGAAAAAAGAAAATGAGGGAGAAAAAGAAGACAGGGGTAGGGAAAGCGAACATACAGAAAGTGAGAGAGAGAAAAAGAAGTCAGTATTGGAACCAGACATAGATTTTTCAGACAGAGTTTTCCGCATGACAAAAGCAGGCAATTCCGCAAAAGTAAAGAGTTTGGGATATGAAAGCCTGGTTAATTTTAGGAAACACAGAATTTAACACAAAAAGGTAGAACAAGCTGAGAAATATCACTTAAAATCGCCCCCCAGATGGCTTAAGACAATCTAAGACTGCAGTGCTACCAAAAGGTGAGGTATCCCATCCCCTTTATATCCTCTTCAGTGCCTCGGCATCCTTATCAGTTCTGCTGCAATAGCACTTGCTGTGATGCAGACACACAGCCAGTTGGATTTGTGAGAGGAAGCTAACCCTTCAAAAGATGATTAGTTTTCAGACAGCGTTTTCCCTGTGATAAAAGCTGCTATTTTGCAAAAGTAGCACATTCAGGACATGGATGGTTGAAGCATCAATGCTGACAGAAGGAAATGGGAAAGCTCACTGGGGAGCACAGGGAAAGGCAGGACCGGTCCCTCTGGACTTCACTTGCTTATGCCTGAAGTGTCAAGCGCAGTTAATGAGGCAAGAAGCACCTTTGCTCTCCAGGAGCCACTTATTATGATGAGGTGTATTTACCGATGCAAGGCATGGACTGAAAAGGGACAAGAGGCACTATACTGGGGGACTTACATGGTGCTAGCGGACTTACAGAGTTAATTCTTCCACCCATTAACTACAGAACAGAAGAATGAGGTATCAGACAGCTACTAATTAGCTACTAATGTTAAACTGGTGTTATGTAAAGGCATAGTTTTAAATGGTCTAATATAAAGTCTTCCTTCCTCTCAATTGCTCCTGTTCATATCATGCAAAAAATTGATGCAATTTGTTCTCCAGTTATTCTAAAGCGATGGTTTTCAACCTTCCTGGTTCCTGCCTCACAAATGGCTGGAACGCCCCCTTCCAGCCACTACAATGGGAGAAGCAGGGTGATCCTATATTCTGCCCTGCAGAAGGATCTGGAACAAACCAGTAATGATCACTAAACCACAGGGCAAGGGCAGAGTCACTGCCAAGCAAATAAAACTCTGCTTGACTTGAAATAAATGATTCATAACTTTACTAAGCAAAAGCCAACAAACTTCAGCATCAAAGAACGGCTGCTGGTGTTGAATTTCCATTTTCGACGCAAAACAAAAAAAAAAAAGATAGATCTGCAGTGGGATAGTTTTGAATAAAATGCAAAATTTTATTGCCTCATGAAGTACCTTTATCAACTTAATTGGCCGTTTTCTCCCTCTCGCCCCCCAAGATTACTTTAAAAACCAATGTGCCTGCTCAGTATCTTCTCCAGGAGGCTGGATTCTGTAAAATGGTTGTTTCCTTTCATGGTTTGAGCACCATCGTTGCAAGTACTCACACACAGCAGCAGTGACCCAAGCCAGCTATGAAAAGCTTTGACACTGTGTTTCCTGTAACACTTCAGGCAGTGGGCAGCAAAAATTAAACAGGCTTCAAAGAGGCAACCTTTCTATTCTCTTTAGTTAAGTATCCAAAGATGGGCAGAGGGTGGCACTTAGCTAACTGCATTCCACAGTAAGGGGAGCTCATCCTTCCCATTTTTGTTTGGCAAGATCTGCAGGTTCGTGTAGCACTAATGCATCCATTTAAGCTTGCTGTACATTTTCAACATTATTCCACAATTGTGAAGAATAATTTATTTTCTTTTATGATGAAAAGTAGGCCAGTTCTGGATAATAGCCTGAATGCCCCCAGAATCTTCCAGCACATTTTAAATACGTGCATATAAATACATCATATTGTGGTAGAACATCCAGAAAGGAACATGAGACTAATTCTTGTATGTTTACAAAAGACAGATTAAAGATAATCTGTGAAGACAAAAGACCACCAGATGTCAGTCTAATTCTAGGCAGAGAAGAGATATGCAGACAAGGACTAAATGGAGACTAATCCCTGCTAGAAAGCAACACAATTCTTCCCTATTACCATTTCCTTTCCAGCATATACCACCCACACTCTTGCACAATTCCTGGTGTATCTATCTGGCCACAAGAATAGCCATTTTTCTGGATACTTTCGAGCATTTTAAAACTGGTGGACTGGTATCCACAGCCTCCCAAAGACCTATCCTCCTTTAAGAGCTGGGAAGAGTATTCCCAGCACTGTATCATGTTGCTTATATGTACAAAAGAGTATGTATTGTCTGCCTTGTCTCCTCTTTCCATACAGACAAAGCAACAGCAGTCCAGTTCCGAACACCACTGTGTTTGCAGGCTCCATGGGCATTCTGGTAAGGATGTCCAAACCCTAAGCAGAAGCAGCATGCTGAATCCATCACCAAAACCTAAAAATGATGATGGGTCTTCTGAAGAGCCAAAGATCTACCAAACAACTAAACAGATACATTCATTGAAGGCTGAGTGGCAGGACTCAGTCTAGTTATTACCCTAAACTAGAACAAGGTGTTTCAGGTTCATCGCTACACTGGTTCATGACGTAGTCTAAATGTTTCCAAAAACTGTTTGGAACTTTTCCATGAGCCATTTTAATTCCTCCTTGCATCCTCAGTAAATTCAAGGAGAAAAATCACGGCCAGTTTCAATGTAGCACTCAAACAGAAACAGTGAGCAGGGCACTGATTCTATCACAGAAGACAGGAAATGAAGGTGGGCTTTCTAAAGAGTCATCAAGGCGCTAAAGAACAACTGAACGGATAGGGCAAAAACTTAATTTATCTTCTTAAACTCTCTGTATTCTTCTCAAGTCGATGTTTGCCCCCAGAATATACCACAAGCACACATCACAGAAAAATTCATCTAAAAGCATCTCTGACTACAGATGCTATCCAGGTATAAAATTACTAATCCAAATTTAGATACCAGAAGAGGGCAGCAAAAAACAGGTCTAATCCAGGAGAGGATTCTTACCTTGTGCTTGGGGCACCTCACTGAGAAATTCTCTTCGTTTAGTAAACAATCTAGGAGAAAGAGAAGACAGCAATTTATTACTTTTTTTAATAACAACCAACTTGAATAACACATCACTTGTTAATCTTGCCTCACAGGTATATTTTCCATTCAAAGATCTTTTATAGGAATACTATCTTATTAGCAGGTTCATCCCTTCCACCCCCAAAGTTTTAGCAAATAAAATTACTGAACACCCCAAGTGACGTCGTCGCCTGGATTACCAAGCCAAGCCCAAGCACATCCCCAGTCTCCCGATCCTCTGTATAGAGCAAGAATCACAACACCAAGTCTACAAATCCTGTACCCCAACCCCCTTCAACTATTCCAGCCTCCCTTGCTACAGCACAAGGAAGACGAATGCATTCATCCAATCACAGACGATCCCTGCTTTATACTTCATAGGAAAATCATTGCCTTTCATCCTTACCCCAAGGCCCTGCCAACATCAGGGGCAGAAGGGGTGTGTGTCTCTAGGTATGGGTGTATATGACAGTTTATTTGCAATCCCAAATCCTGGTGATCAGTTTACACTTTGACACTATGGTAGTCAGGTCACTCATGTTGCTCTTGGATCTGCTTCCATGACTCGTATATGTGAAGCTTCTATGATCTAAGAAATAGTTTAATTAATGATTTAAACCTATTATGGAAAGTAGGGCACCTATATAGAAGTGTTTATTTAGGAACAAATTAAAACAGTACTATTGTTTGGAGAGCACTTCTTTAGTGGCACTGCCAGTCTAAGCGCTGCTTCCCTCTCAACGTTCCCTCCCAGATGATGCCTCTAAGGGATGCTGAGTCAACAGCTGCAGGAACTTCAGCACTATGCCCACACCAGGAGCACCACTGGCCAGCTCTGTGCCTTCCAGACACCCTGTATTTCACCCTCACGCCAAGTGAAAAAGCAGCACCCTCCCAATAGAATTCAGCTGCCTCCCTTGGGCACACTGAACTGCAGGGACACCTCTCAACCTGCCCAAACTTCTGACTTTGTTCTTTCCATGCACTGTGCACCTTCCATGCACCGAAGGCAGGCTGACCAAGCACCATCACCACCTCAGCAGGTCCGAGCACCGTCACCACCCTCAGTGTGACTGACACTGGGAGAATTCAGCAAGGTGCTTATGTCCTCCTGTCTGCTCCAACCTACTCAAATAGCTAGCGAGTAAAGAAGCACAATGGTAAATAAAATGTGCTAATTTAAAACGCTCTTAAGTATGTAGTATAACCAGCGCTACCTGCTGTTTCAATCTGCTGGAAGAGTTTAGCAGACAGCAGGAGACTGCAACTAAAGCTTGAGGGAAAAGCTTTCTAGACACCCAAGCTTTGGCAGAGCATCCCTCTGCTAAGAAACGCTTATGTTTCAACACGAATGCCTCTGGCCTGAATCAAAGGGAAACAGCATGCAATAGGCTAAGTTACTTGAGAGATTTTAGCAAAGGGAAGTGACACCCTTAATCCTGCCACAGATAACAATTTCAAATGTGGTATTAGCAAATAACAGGAAATAAATAGAGTGTTGCCTCATTGTAAGGGCAGGGATTGTACATTTAGACTACAGCATGAATTATCACTGCATAATACAGCAATCATCAAAAATATACACAGCAATCATCAAAAACATACACAGTATGTTAGAACAGGATGGAGATTTCTTCTTTCTTGGAAACCGAAGATCGGTAATGAATGCACTTCTCTAGCTTGTACATGAGAAAGGAAGATCATACAAGGATCAGGAAGAACTGTCAGAAACCTCGTACCTCACGCCTGATCTGCACGTGGAGCTCAATTTCTTACTAGGGTTGGCATTTTTGCTGCAAATACTAACAGCAGATCCAATTAATAGCAATTTTTTTTGTTTGTTTCTCTTAAGGAACAACTATAAAAAATTTCATCAGCTTGCTGTAGAAAATCAGCTGAATACCAATAAGGCAAAACTTGTTCATCATTACAAAGCTGGCCTGGATTTCAGTTAGCAGTTCCAAGTATTTTATATCACAGATTACAATTCATCATGAAGTCACCAGACATATAGCTATGATCAGTTCACTGTGGCAGAAAGGGGAAAAGAACCAAGCCTCGTCCTTGTTTGTGCAGATTTTTCTCCATAAACAAGTCAAGGAAAACCTAAAACATTTTTAATAGAAGCGATTATTCTTCCATAAGCTTCATGCTTTGTCTCACCCTCTGTGTTCTGCTTGTTACTCATCTTTAACGATACTTGTGAAGACACAGGATTTCTGTTCTCTGAAAATTCATTTTATTTTGCTGCTAGTCTTTTCCTCATTTACAGTCAAAAATCTTTTGTATGTGAAACTGCCTACGACATGTTGTGGGGACAAGTGTGCTGCAACAATCAGGATCTGACTCCAGGTGGGATGGAACAAGCAGAGGGAGAGGATACAAAATTTCAGAAAACAAAGATCCTGTTTCCATGGAGACGTCCCTAAGACTAAGTTATCTTGAGACATCAGAGGCTCTTCATAAATTTGGACAGACGAAAGCCAAACACAGACAATGTTAACCACAGTCATTTCCATATAAAAATTACTTAAGTGGCACTACTGATCTTGATTTTTATGCAAATAGCTAGGAGGAGTTCAGCTCTCTTGCATCCTGTATTGCCAAAGATTACTTTGTATGAAAAGAGATTAAAAGGAAGGCTGAATTAGGCTCTATAAAAGCATCCATATGTACGAACTGGCAGCTTACGAAGCCACATGCCTTGCATAGCAGCCAATTAGCAACAGCGGTGCAAAACCTGGCTCCTCACCAGGGTGGGACTGGAAGTCGACCATCGGCGCAGAAGTCAGAGCCCAGGTCACACCGCAGGGCCAGCCTTCAGCGCTGCAAGTTACTGAAGTCGTTTTGAGATATTTCACCCTCCAGACCTTTACAAAAAATACGTACTGCCTTTCAAATGAGGCACAGTAACTGACAGGGTACTAACTTCTAATCCACACCCATGCAAAGGTAAAAACATGCTCACAGTGCAACTGCCTAGGAGTATGGTGTGCATACTTCGTCTCAGCTAAGGCATGGTCACTTCAGGGATGCTACAGTAACTGAGTCACACACCAAGTGTTTAGGACTCAACAGACCCTAAAAAACCACTCCAGCAAGTGTTTCCTGATGTATTTTTTTTTTTTAAGATACAATACCAATCATACACAATATTCCAAAAGCCTGAGAGCCCTTATAAATATCAGCACAAACTTCTGAGGATTCAGAACGGATCTGTCCCAGATCCTCAATAAAGCAAGGTGGCACCATCCTCCAAAGCAGGATGGTCATCTTCAAATGAAACTACCACAGAGCTCAAGGAAATTGAGAAATATCCACATCCGATTCACTACAGGAAAAGACAGCAGCACTGCATAACCATAAAAAGGGTTTACAGGCAGACAGCAAGCTGAGGAAAGAGAAAAGAATGCTGATTTGCTTCTCAAGGAAGCCTACATTTTCTGCTTGGGCATAAATGAAAATCAAGTTCTATTCCATATAGCTTGCTTATTTCTGTTATACAGATTTATTGGAAGAGCGGCTATAGATTAAGACAGCTTGATTACACCCACAGATAAAGAAACTGCAAACAAGGTCTTTTACTGTCATACATACCATCAGGCTGAAATTTTGAATACTGAGATTCTACTTCAAGCTGGGCTCTTTTATTTGCTTTGGTTGAAAACTTCAGCTAAAGCAGCCTAACGATTTCCTCAAAACTCTTTCTTGGAAAAAAGTTATTCTGCCCATGTTAAACATCCCAGAAAATTTTCTCTGAAAAGCTCCAATATACCCTGGTTTTCACTAGGACCTGAATTTTAGCCAAGACATGCCCTTGCCAGCTTACCACAAAATCTGCAAATGTAACTCTCTGAAAGGAGGAATAGGGATTTCAATCTGCACATCCTCAGGAGAGGTTTCTTAGATCTTAGTTGCTAGGTCCTTTGAAAATTCCACCAAAAATACTTTTGTTTGGGGGTGAGCAGGTCTCTCCTATAAACGAACCTCTGGCCTCAGATTTAAGCACCAGACCCAAAAGCACTGAAGCTGTCAGGGGACACTTCTAAGGCTCGGGCAGCCTGAAGGAAGAAGGTGACTATTTCAAGACTGCAAAATGAGAAGCACCGGCCTAGACGGCAGCAGAAGTGAAAACGTTACTGAGAAAGGTAATCTGGAACTGGAGAGAGTGGAGGCTAGCGGGATGAAGTTAGGAGCACGGAATTAAGGATGAGTGCCAGCAGAAGTGCCAAAAGACTTAAGAACTAGTGGGATAAGACACAGAAAGGTGAAGATCAAGAGCAAGATACAAGAACAAATGGAGATTAGCAGGGTCAAGTGTGACAAAGAGGCAAGTTAGGAAAACCAAAGGGGAGTAAGAAGCCTGAAGATGAAAAATAGAGCTAGGAGAACGAAAGGAGAGGAGGAGGTGATGTTAGAGCAGAGAGGAGGAAGCCTCAATGACAGTTAGAAAACTGGGCAAAGGAAAAGTTGGAAAGGAGTAGGGAGAACTGGGTCTTACAAAAGAAGTGGGATAAAAAATTTGAGAAGTGGAACCCGACGCCAACTAGATGAAGAGCTTGTGGCTGGTATGAAGAGCCAAAGGAATGGAGAACATATCAGACACATACAGACTTAGAAAGAAAGAAAGAAAGGAAAATGTATCAAGTAACAAAGAAAAGTATTTGTTTTCACTAAATCATACTCTTCCTGAAGTTAAATCAGAGATTCACCAATTATACCACTACTCTGCTATTATTTAAATGTTTGTGAAACTCACAAAGTATCCGATCTCCATGAAGCTCTAGCCCGCTAAGTGGCTTGCAATTTAATACTGCCATTTTACTTAAAGGTGGGAAATTAGCTTGGAATGGGACACTCTGACAGATGGCCACATGACAACGTGATGTCTCATACGAAAATTAAAAGAAAATGAAGCAAGCATAGCCTTGCAACTTGAACACAAAAAGCTACTCTAAAAAAGCCTCAAAGGTTTCAAAGTCAAGTCAAATGTGAGGAAAAAGCCAAATTTAATGTAGCCGACTTCTATATATTATATGGTAGACATATTATATTACATTTAATATGGACTAAATAGTATGATTATAAACTGTTTTTTGTACAGGACACTGCCTCTTCCGTGCGTAACACAGAACTTCTCTTGGGAATCAGTCATGATTGTTCAGTAAATTTGTCATCTGGAGGATCTTACCGCGCCTGCTGAAGTGGAGTAGAGTTAATGAGGAAGATGTATCTGAAGAAAAAGGACAACTATCTTAATTTCGATACCTGTGTTTAGAACACAGAAAATGCTACATACTGTACCTAGTAACACAAAAATTCAAACTAAGCACCCCAAACCATTGGGAACATTCACTATAATTTCTTTTGCTTTTTCATGGTATTGAAAAGGGCAGGTCACAAACCAGGAACAAATTACTAAACACAATATGAACACAAATCTGATGATTCTGTCTCTTAAATCTACTGTAAATAAAAAGTTTGTAATGTTCATGAAACTTTTTGGCATGACAGAGATGAATATCGCAGAAAATTGCACAATTCCACTTTCAGAACTGAGATGGAATCATATGCAGTACATAAAATACAGAATCAGCGAGGACAACATATGCTCATGAATGAATACCCTTTCATCCTACAGGCTGAGGCAGGGCCTTATGGAAAAAGATGTCAGTCTTTAATACGGCAATTACTATCTTATAAGATACATTTATAAGAGACCAAAATTAAACTTACACAGACACCCTAATTTCTGGTAATTTTTCGAGTGTGCAGTTTTTGCAACCTGAGTAATACCTCTTTAAAACCTTATTTCATGTAGTATCACGGATTCTCCACCTATACTGTGGTACTAGCAGTATTCCACTGCAATATTAATTTAATGAAAACATTTCTATTAGAATAAAACGTGGTACTCCAATAGGGTGGGATTTCACAGTAAGGGCTGCAATGCAGTCATTCAGAAATGAGAACACCTACTTCAAATAATCTAACTTTTGAAAACCAGCATAAAATAGGTAGTGAAACAAGTGGACTGCTGTGGAATCGGGATAGTAAACAGGAAGCTTGCAATTATTTGCCAGTCAAGAATTGTAATCCTGAATCCTTACCTACTTGTTATCAGACTAAGTTTTGTATGATAGAAGTGAGTTACAGAAGACTGAAATGGCGGGACATTATCCATTCTGACCTGGGACTTCTTACCCAAGAATAAAGTTTATTTCCATGAAAAACTTTCACTATTGTACAATGGCAACTCACAACCCCAGGCTTATAGCTGGAGATAATACCACCCAAATAATTAGCTTGTCCAATGATGACTGGATCTACTCAAGAGACTGGCTGAAATGCTTCTAAGGAAAGAGAAGGAAGGTTGTGCTGCAAGTGGTACTGATGATTGTACAAACACTTTGCACTTGAAATCATTACTATGCCTATCCATAGGAGTGTAACCCTGAAAGAGGAAACACCTTTCTGGTTACTTGCACCCTGTTAACAAAGGTTTCTAATTTTTTTGCAAGGAAAGTGCGATCTACTCTCATATTGCAGCCAAATTCCCCACAACCAGGCTTTTTCTGCACTTTCAGGTAGATTCTTTTTCATTACAAGTTCCATCTTGTCGCTACGCGTTATTGTACACTGTTTATCTGATGCCATTCCTCACCATTTATATTATTGTATCTTCATAGGAGGTGAGAAACTGAAGGGGTAAATCTGTCAAGTACTTCGGAATTTAATTTAGTGTCCTATGTTTTGAATAAGCACGAAATATAGTTAGCATGTCATTTGTTCTTACCTGCATCGATGGCACATGGGTAATGGTATCGGAAGGAGCAGCCTTTGTTGTAGCAGCCTAAGGTGGCTCCCGCTTCCTGGCAATGGGAACATTTCTGAAAAGGAAACCAAGAAATAGCAATGAAGACTGCAATCATCCTTCCAAGTATCTGTATTTTGCTGGGAATTTTATCAACCACATTCCTGCACAAATTTCTCGAGTATCACAATGTTAGACTGTATCTTTCCACACTATACAAAGAAAGGCCTTTTGAATAGGCAACAACATAAGCTCTTTCAAACTACAAACTTTTCAGCTGTGCTAACCAGGCAAGTGATACCAAATCTTCAAACGAACCATTCAGAAAGAACTTGAAACCTTTCTCAAATCTGTTGCACTGGCCTATGTTTCAGTATGTGACAATGACATCAGTGTTAAAATTGGAGGAAAAGTGCTTTTTTGAATCTACAGCAGCTTTAAAAAGAGAATTAATGTGACAAAGAATGATTTAGAAGACACCATTAGCCTAAAAGTAATTTGGTTACATCATTTTCATTATCACTAACAGTCCAAGAGATGAAGTCAAGTTGAACACTTTTTCACAGGTGATCAAAAAAGGCTTACTGGGAGCAGGAGAAGACGCCATCAAGGGAAAATACCTCACCGTCATAGAAATGGCGTATCTCCAAAAGAAACGCCTGCAGTGCTAGAAAGATGCTCATACGTTTATTTTCAAAGTAGTAAGACTCATCTGATGACCAATTTTCAGTTCTTAAATCCTATTACCTCAACTGGTCAATGATGTATTTAAACCATATTATCAGACAGATGTGAATGCAGCAGAATGAAAGCCAGTCATCCGTTCACTTCACCCTGAATGACTTAAGGAACGACCTAAGGAAGCAGGCCTATCGTGCATCTTATTCAAACAGCAACTTTATTTCTTGAACATATGTAGTAAGTGATTTTCATTAACTAATCTAACATTCTGACGAAAGTTGAAATCTGACAGGTTGACGTTTTTCCCTTCTAAAAAGAAAATATGGCACAAACCAAAATAAGGTGGAAACCAACAAAGGCTAAGAGACCACTACCATTTAAAAATTAAAAAGCAAATAGACTACTAACAGAAAAAGAAAAGATGACCTACACTAACTTTTGAGTTATACTTAAGAAACACCAGAATTTTGGTTTTGCTGATAAACACAACCAACACCACAATAAGGCCTCGTGTAACTGGTTCAATTCACCTTGAGTTTAGGCTATAAGAAGTTGCCTTTGGCCACTGACTGCACACAGAGAGATAATGACAGTGATCTAAAAACTCTTTTTCTATTGGAAAAGCTAGCGGCAAACTACACGTGCTCTAGTAACACTATCAGCAAGCTACACCTGTACAGCACACAGAACAGATGTGCTGGAACCAGCAGTGCACCTGGCGCTGGACAAAAAGCATGTTTTGGTTTTTTTTTTACCATATGAGCCATGGGAGGCTTGTATGCCAAGATGGCCATGTCAGCTAGACCACACTCCTCCACATGCCTGAACAACATACACGTGGCAGCAGAGGTCTGCAGAATAGATGGGGCCAAACATAACAGCCACAGCGAAGTCCCTTGCTCTGCATAGTAAACACAGTTTTGGTTACAATATTTCAAAAAACACTACGTGACAGTGACTGCTCTTCCTACTATTCTATGCTATGCAGAGATGACTGTAGTTTGTATTTAAATGACTGAATGAGGATGAAAGCAAAACTAGCTCCAGCCATAAACCAGGTGGCCCTCTCCAAATCAAAGCAGATGCAACTAACAGAAAAGCTTGTGAGATGTCAGTTCTCATGACATCTACAACTGCAGTCTTGAATACTGCCTTCTATTTTCGGTTATGCCAAAGCATCCTGAGCCTCGTCTTCAGCACTCCCTATTAAATCGTGTCTATCTTCTAAACAGTGAATGTGTATCACGACAAAGTACTGTAGTATTTATGATGTAAGGAAAGCGTCCCTGAGGCCTAGAAAGAGACACCCAAGCAGCTTATTTTTGCCTGTCAGAACACAAATGCTAGTTTCCAAAGGGGGAAAAAAAAAGTAAATCTAAACCAGTATTTAAACGCACACCAAAACGTATGGACCTCTAGCCAAACTGCAATGTAATTCACTCTCTCATGGCAGTAAAACCAAGTTTCATGTATAGAAAATGTCTTTTCCTGGCTATGAAGTCAAGCCTAGAAGAATATTATGTACTGGCAATAGTCCCAGATTCACCTATGCCAAGTATTCACAAAGCGCAGCTTGAGGAGTTCTGAACCACAGCTCTTTACCTGTATGCTTTATTCTCGCTTTTAGATGTGGCTGACTGAGATTAATTATTCTAACAGGACAGAACCCAAATTGACTATTCCTTTTGAACACAGAAATTAATTTCTAGTTTTGTTCCTCAGAGGCATTCTGTCCTCCCCACTTTATCTCTTCTTTGAAGTACCATCACGCTGCTGCAACAGAAGAGGTCATTCTTCCCTGGAACACTGTGTCCTGTACAGAGCAGTCAATAAGAGCATAAGAACTACAGCAGTAGAGATTAAACCACAGCTGTGTAAAATATTTCTTAACACTAAAAAGGCATGTCTTAAAAGAGTGTGCTGCGTGATACAACCGAAAACAAGACGACCCCTAGCAAAATGTTTGATACTTTTCCAAATGTTAATTTAGTCTTTGAACTTATTCTTTGTTGCATCTAGCGTGGTTCATCTTGCTATTCTGAAACTTGCAGCGGAAACACGACAGGCATTTTGACGAATTCTAAGTGTGCCTGTAGCACACAGTTGAGAATGGGTACTGAATACTTTCAAAATTGGTTGTAGTTAGGACTGATTAGACAGGAAAAGTGGGTAGTTAAGATGCTAGAGCATGAGCACCAAGCTTTCATTTCCCTTTTTTTAAGTCTGCCAGACCAACTAGATTATTACCAAGGTTACCTGCAGCTACGCCCACAACAGCAATTCCCCAGTGAACTACAATACCATTGACTGCTCAAGGCAGAGATCATCTGCTGCTGCTGGCTCCCCTGCTGCTGAACAAGTCCCCATTCTGGCAGATGCTTCTGCTTTTCACAAGCCACTGACAGTCTAATGGCCCCATTTCTTCTACCTCCTGGGACCCCCGACCATCTGCTTCTTTCAGGGGAAGCTGGGGGAACCACATACACAATAACTACTCTTTTCTTTCGAGTTCTTCCTTCTTGACACACCACAGAGTGACTGAACAAAGCAGACACCCTACAAAGCTGTATGGTTCTAAAACAACTTACTAGTCTATCACTTAATCTTTAAGAGACTATCACCATGTACTGCCATGTGGTTTCCAAATATATCCAGGTGTTTCTAGAAAGACAGAATAAAGTGATTAAAAAATTTCTGGATGGTCTCAGTCTTCTTTTGCAAGACATCACTGCTGTGCCTTAAAGGATAAAAAGATGCATAGCTCCTGCCAGCAATTCTTGTGGCTCTGGTCAGAACCATTATCCTTATACATTTATGTTTCAAACCAAAAAGAAAATAAAAATAAAAGATGTAAACTACAACCAGAAAACATTCTAAACCCAAAATAAAATCACAGAACTTCATACAGGAAACATACGAATTGGGCTTAATGACCACTGATCGTTCTCTCTGGTCCATGAGCAAATTTTCACCCAAACTCCACCATCCTGCAGCCATTCACCAGCAGATGGTAGCAGCCTGCTTGTCACTTGTAAAGGAATTATAGCATTCTTAGCAAGGGAAACAGCACTCAAGCTCTCATGGGAAGAGAAATTCCTTTTGCTCAGTAAGCAGCCTGCTTAACCTCCCCTGCTTGAAAGAGCTGAAGGCTGGTACTTGGAGTGTGTTCCCAATGGGAGGTGCCAGTGGATAGTAATCATTGCCAGGCATCTAATCAACTCCTAGCTTAAATTAAAAAAGAAAAAAAAAAGGGGGGGAAAAAAAAAGAAGGAAAAAAAAGACCACACAGCGAAGATTGATGCAGGTCCTATCTCCACAATTCATCTCTGGCCACAAGGCACATATATCTCACTTAGAATAGGCTGGAGAGACTGAAAAGTGCCATTTAGAAGAGACCCTCCATCCCTTGAACTAAATTATCAATAGTATTAAAGCCAGATACATTGTCTCTACCTCTCCACGCTATTAGCAGCCCATTTCTTCCTCGCTACAGCTCATCATTCTCTGTCTACCAAAATGAAGTAACACCCAACCTGGAAGTGTGAACAGTTGGGGGACAGCTACCACAGTGGCAGCAGAGCTGCTCCGATTCATTCAAAATACTAAAACATCCACTAGCTTTATTTCTTCTCCTTTAAGGTGGTTGGGTTTTTTTCCTCTGCAAGGTAATAAATAGGGGTGTCGTTTTGGGGTACCTTTTTTGCCTCCCTCAGATTTGTACCCAACTCCACACAGGTGTCAGAACATACAGATGTCCTGAGCTACCTACCTTCCTCCTCCCGACCAAGCACAAGCTCCTAGGCTTGTGAAAAAAGGTGCCCCAAGCTGCTCAATTAAAACACACACCTTAACCATTCTCTTTGGCTCTGCACTGACAGAGAGAATGTCTTTGTCTAGGAGTACTGGAATCCCACAGCGGACAGGGTTTTGCTGGCTGGAGGACAGGAGCTGCTGGACTCGCCCTTCCAACATATTCTGGGCAGCAGCAGGAACAGTTGCTTAGAAGCAGAAATTAATTGCTTCTGCCTGACAGTAATATAAGGTGTTTTCAGCAGATTCCTCCACTATCTTTCTTGTGGAACAATTACCAAAGCAGTTTAAACGAGGACATTCACAACAGATGCAGCCATATCATATTTTCTACTGTCTATAATCCAAAGAGTTTTTTCTTGCTGATTGGTTGCTTCATTCAGTTTGCTCACCTGCGCCCCACACTCAGACCTCATTCTAACTTCCTCTCTTCCAAGCACCAGTTTTTCCTTTGCTCTCTGTTTTCTTCCCTTTTCCTTTGCTCTGCTTTCTAGGTTATCTCCTTGTTTTTCCCCTTCTTGCATACCAGTGTCAAGAATGCATAAACGGAATAAAATGGAAAGCAACAACTGAAGGTTACTAAAAAAGAAAAGCAAGCAAAGAAAGAAATATATGTGGCATTAATTACACAGGTACACGTCTTCACTTTACGTGTTATATGCATTTTTCATACTCTCTCCTTCGTCTGTTTAAATTATAAGCTTTTAGGAAAATAATTGCTTCTGTATAATTGCACTGCACGAATGCAGATGTAAGATAATGAGGATTTCAGAGTCAGCTGCAATATTAGGAAGGAGGGCCTTCTGACTATTTCTGATTAAACAGTTGGCAGGCTAGGCAGAGGCTCAGATTTAATATCCAGGCAAAAGGGCAACAGAAGCAGCAGGCAGCCGCATTCTCTTTCCTGGAAAGCAGGATACAGAGAGACAACTTATTCCAACAAGCTACAAGGAATGAAAAAAATATTTGTACTGTTTGCTGTAGGAGAAAGGAATAAGTGATTTTGGAAGACTGCTGCAAAAAGGGATTGAGATGAAAAAAAGAGAGGGTGGGCAGACATTTTTAGGAAACAGGAGCAGAAAACAGCACTTTCACTCTGATGTGCCGATACCGGTTACCGAAAAAATTTGCTTATGTGACTGGAGCTAGAGATAACCAGTACTGAAGGATACAGAATTATTAGTTTCCATTTCCTGTCGAACAATTTAAGTTCTCCCAAACCCAGGCACAGAATATCAGAAATATGAACCCCACAATTAAAAAGATAAAAATCCTTTAAGCTTGCATTATTAAAAGGTATCTCTTGCCAATGATGACATACTCCTATAGCAAGCAAAACAAGAAATAATAAAGGAAAATAGTCACTGAAGTAAAATTGGGCAGCTATCTTGAATTCAAGAAACTAAGGACAAATTTAGATTCCAAGATTTCAGCAAACAGACAAATCAATGATCTGGAAGATGCTATACTAATAAAGCTGCATTACGAAACACAGTAAAAAGTCAGAACTGCAGTGCTGCACGGGCTGCTGAAGCACAAAGGGAAGCTGCAGCTCAAAATGGATGGCATGGAAAAAAAAACAACAGAAGAAATACAAGAACTGAAAAATGTCTTAAAAAAGGGAAATCTTATTCAATACATACAAAACTGATTAAAGTGCAACAGAAGCACTTGAAATGAAGAACAGAGCCTTCTATTTCCCTCAACTCAAAGGAAAAAGAGAAAGTAACAAGAACAAAAATAAATGGTTAGTTTTGACAAGGAACGGTTTGCCAGCAAAAATGTCTAAGGTCCTACTGCAGACACTTAAGCTATTCAACTGCACTAACAGAGACTCTCAAAAAGGGGGGTGAACAAAAAGGTGTGAAAACTTGCAAAGTCTGCAAAATTATCCAAGGTAGTCAGATCTCAAATTGACAGTAAAGAGCTGCAAAAAGATCTTACAATCTCTCATCTCAAAATGGAGATGAAAATTAATGTTGTTAAGTACAAAGTGATGCACACAGGGAAAGTATTTTCACCTATGCATATACATGATGACAGACTCTAAATTAGCTTTTACTACTCGTGGGAAGGTATTAGTAGCCATCCTGGACAGAAACATTATGCAGTCCCTGAAACTGCAGAAAGAGACAGCCAGAACTTAAGAAGTTATTAGGAAAAGAATCGATAATGAACCCAAACCTTCATATGTATTACTCTTGTAGTACCCTGACACTTTGAATATTGTGTGTGGTTCTGGTCACCCTATCAATAAAGGAATACAACAGATCAGAAAAAAAAAAAAACAAAAAAACAAAAAAACAACCAACACCAAGAACACAGAAATAACCAGGAACATAAAGAGCTTCCATATGAGAAAAGACTAAGTCTTTTCCAAAAGAGGTAACTGAAGGGGGACTGAGATCTACAAAAATCAAATATGGCGTGCGTAAGTGGATGATTCTTCGCCTTTTCCAAGTAGGGAGAGCAAATAATGGGCTTAAATTTAAAATAAATCTGCTTTTTTCGCACAACAAATAATTAAACTATAAAACTCATTGCTAAAGAATGCTACACTGGCCAAAAGATAAGTGAGTTCTAAACCAGATTAGATAAATTCATCAAGGACATGTATGCCACTGTCTGTTGAACACAGTGATCCAAAACACACTGCGGTAAAGCTGTGACTGATGAAAGCAGGGAGAAAATACACAAGCAGCACTCTCCACATGTCTGGTTTACCACACACTTCTGAAGATAACTGCGCCTGGCCGCTGCTGGGGACAGGACACCACAACAAAAAACATTTTCACACCTGCCTGGAGTGGCAGTTCTTTTGCAGATTTGACTGTGAAATTCCATGATGAACAATAAAAAAACCCCCGTGATTATTAAAAAGGATGCAGGCTTACAGGACTTATACTGTTAGGTAACAAGTTTTTAAGAATCTTCAGTCTTACCTCCATAACAGGAAGGCTAAGCTAAACTGTAACATTATATAAAAGGGTTGAAGTTTGATCTAAGTGATAAATTCATGTTCTCGACTCCATACAAGCCTACGTGTTCCGTTCACTCGGTGAAGTGATCAAAGGCTTAAATGTGCATGAACATACTCTAGGAGACGAGACTGGTGGAAAGCTGAGAAAGTCATGGAGGAGGATGAACCCTCCCCACCTCTCAAACAATGGAAGGAGGAAAAAAAAACCACAAACAAATGAAATAAGGAGCGAGCATAACTGAACCAGAATAGAGGTTAGATACTGCAAGAGAAAACTGATGGTTAACTAAAACAGATTTAGCAAAACTGACCAAAAATAGTACTTTAAATGGTAATGAAAAAAAAGCATGTTTAATTCCAAATTAAGCAGGCTAAGTACACGCCTTTGTAGCCATTTCATATTTTAAAGGGAATATTAAAATAATACATAGACTACCAAGTCCAAGAAGACAAGAAATGCGTAAATCTTGTTTCCTTTGATGACAAAGAGGCACCCCGAATGACAGAAACATTTCAGACAACCACTTACAAGTATAGGGATTTGAATTTGCTAAAGCATGCAAGTCTAGCAGAAAAAATTATGCAGTTTATGTTATCTTGGCTATTCATTTGGGGAATTAAACGTGCAACAATAAGTGCAATTTAGTTACGAAAAGGTCTGAAAGATAGAAGAGCAGACTTAAAAGAGGAAATAGAAATTCAAATTTTCAAGCACTGATTATGTGATAGGGACATACAGAGTTACGGGAACAGCACAGTCAGCAAGAGAGAGAGCATTTACTCCAGTTGGATTTTCGGCTGGTACTTGATTTCTTTCCTGACCATGGTGAATTTCTATTTAGCACAAGGTCTACCGAGTGCAGTATAAAAACAAAAGCATGCAGTTGCCTTAAAACAAAGCAACACCACCACCATAAGGGAGGGAGTTTTAGGGTAAAATAATTACCAAAATCCCTCCCCTGTAAAGCAATGCCTTCGAATACCAATGACTGGAGTGACATAAAAAAAGGAAAAAACTGACATAAACAAGAAAATGCAATAAACTCCAGGAATCTGTTTTCAAGAGGCAAACTGCATGACGGAACCAGTTTTTCTCTAGTCGAAAAAAAGGAGATGACGCTTAGTATTTACTACAAGTCTCAAAGGAAAAAAAGGTCTAGTTCATTAAAGACACAATTGTTATGTTATTAAGGCCATGGATTCAACAGAAACAAGACCTTCGTAAAGGCTTAAAAGTAAGGAAATGCTTTTGAGCAAGGCAAACTGTAAACAGAAAAGATTGTGACAAGATATTAAATACCTATGCAACCTGGCAGGAAGAAGGGTGCAGCACAAATCCACCCCTGCCAACAACTCAAAGACTTGTAATATTGCACAGAAATAAACCATTTGTCATTATTTGTAATAATCTGTGCAAGCCCTCATCATAAACAGAGCCCCACTGTGCAAGACACTTCGGTAATACAGAATAAAGCATTGGGGGATGGAAAGGGATGAAATAGGAATGGTGAGGCTAAGCCAGCAGTGTTGGGCAGAGTCCATCACAGCAGCAGGCTAAGCATATCCAATTGTTCAGCAGAAATCCCAGACAAGGAGGGCTTTGAAGGAATGCGTGAAGGAAAACAAAGGTAAATGTGCACGGTTTTCAAAGCGAGGCGCTTCATTTAGGAAATGATAAAATTTGTCGGGATGCACTGATTGGAAGTAGATCATAAGTTCTTGAAAATGAAAGAAGAAAAAGAAGCAGGATGAAGGCAGATAAAATAATGACAAGTTAACTTACATTTGAGGCATAAGAAAGAGGAAGTTGGCAGATGAATGTGAAAGAAGCAGGTACGCGAAAATGATAGTTTAAAAAAAAATAACAGTATTCCAAATGGATGTTTACTCAAGAATACCAATTCTCAAATTAAGGTCTAAAGAGCTGCTCCTATTGCACAGTAAGGATAGGTGAAAAAGGTACAATGCTCATCTTACTGGAAAATGAACAGCTTGTCTCTCTAGAAAAAGGGTAGCAAATAAAAATACTACTCAATACTGTTAAGGAGAGAATGATGAGAAGACGACAGCTCCTCCAGAAGGCCACTGAAGCAGTAGTTGGCAGCAGAGTTATAATAAGCAGTAGCAAAGCGCACACAGGTATTCCTGAGGTCACTGGTGGCTGCTGCTACCAACCCAGGAAAAGCAGCTGAAGATGGGCAACAGCAGCAGGTCAAATGAATCCAAGAGAAGAGGTAAAGGTGCAATGCTTGCAGAAGGAGAAATGTCTGCGAGTCAGTACATCTCTCTTCAGTGATAAGCTGTCAAGTAACACATCAGTGTTAAAAAAAAAATAGTGAAAAGAAGATACAAAGTCATGAACTACAGCAATAAATAATCAATCACAGTTGAGAAAAACAAAACAAATTAGTAACACAGATTGATGAAATTACCTCAGCTACAGAAGAGGAGCTCTATGTAAAATAACGTTTGCTGGCCAAAAATCTAAATGTATTTAAAGAGGCCTAAGTTATTTCACTATTCAATAATCAGCAGGAAAAAACCTACAAACCATAATGATATATGTGCTTCTTAAACTGCCCATTACAATAATAGCTACTTTTCATGAATTCTAAACTGAATTTATTCAAAAACATCTAGGGTCAGCAGGCTTGCCAGAGACACACAACACAGGAAAACTTCGCATGAGCTAGCAGCAGTTTAGAAGTGGCAGCAAATATAAATAGCAGCAGAAGTCCAAGGCCGGATGGCATTCCAGCTGGATATTACAAAGCACCTGAGGTAGTGTCAGTAGTTTCCTTAAAGGACAGACTTAGTGTTGTTCTCCTGGGGAAAGAACTTCCTCCGTCTAAGGATTAAGGAGCTGTGTGGTTCTGCCCAGATCTGAAGAGAAAAAAACTAATGAAAATCTTTCGGGGTCAGAACACTGTTGAATCATGGTGAAGGCAATAATGTCATCTATTTGCAAGCCACATCTTCAGTTTTTATAAATCTAGATCAATCTGTACTACAATAAAAGACTGGTATAAGCCACAGACTACTAGAAATAAGTCACTGTGCAAGATCCAAGAGAAATTTAAATATTTTTTTATCTGAGGCAGAAACTGAAGTACACAGGCATTTCTGTTTTGTTTTTCATTAATTTTACACAGGCACACCCTCTTCTCGCTTTTTATTCCTCCATCTTCTGAAGGTTCTAGCCCAAAAGCAGAAGTGTAAGTCAGCAGTAAAGTCTTCTTTGAGACAGCTTCAGAGACTCAGAACAGAAAACTCTTCTTTTGGCCATACCTTTGAAGCTATTTGTCCAGAAAACTGAATTTATTGGTAACTATTCAAAACTCCTTTTCCCCAGGAACTGCCTCTGCAAATTTCTGCTTGGAGAAATAGTACCATGTGGCATCACTAAAGAATCCTTATTCTTCCCAATGACAATATGTGACACTTCAAAGGAGGAATAATTAAATTTAAGTATAGGAATTAAGGCTGCATTAAAACCTCGTAAAATAGTTTTAAGTATCTATAATGTGGGTATTGGAATTTTTCTAATCTAACCTAAACAATTTCCCAAAATTAGCATCTAAAAAAAAAAAAAAAAAAAAGAGAGTTGGTTTTCTGGGAAGTGTTGGTTATGCATTGTGTCAACCTTGAAATTTTAGTGATAAAATTTAACCTGAAGAGTTATTCCACCAGAAAACACTTAACAATTAAATCTAATAATGAATTTACATATGGTACCAGTATATTCAAGTTAGGATCTTCAGCATTTTAACTTTCTACAATAAAAGAGAAAGCTAACATCAGGTAAACACGTAACAAAACATTTTTATTATCTTCTGTGGATCTGTGTCTAAGTGATACAAACAAACTTTAAACTTAGCTTCCTCCCATTACACCTATGCAGCTGAAACATGTAACCTTGTATCAGCTCCCTGATCTTCCAATTTAATTAAGAACACCGGACAATTTAAACACATACTGTACTTTCAATTTTCAAAGCACCCTACAAATTTGTCTTAATGGTCACAAAATAAGTGGTTTTAAAGCCTGCTTCATAGAATACTTAACTAACTTGTCAAAGGCCACACAGGGAATTTTTGACAGTGCAAGCACAAAGTCTGAAAAGCTCACAGATCACAAACCTGAACTCAAGTACGTGAAGTTGCCTTTCCTTCCCATCCACACCCCTCTTTCCCCCCCCCTCCCCTTTTAAGTTTCACATTGAGCAGCAGTGTCCTTTAGAGAAAGTCTGAAATTCAGAGATTCATGCCAGGACACTCTCCTCCCTTCTCCCCTCCCTTAGTAGTAAGTCTTTTATGAAGCTGGACAGTCTCCTTTAATCATCAATAACTTTCTGAAACTTAGCAAGTGCGAGTTCTCAGTGAGAATAAAGGAGTCAGAGGTGCAAGAAAAGCTGCAATTAACAGCAGTATAGCGCAAAGTACCAACAAACCCACATTTTGCGAAACAATAAGCCAGGAGAAAAATACAAACATACAGCTAAGTTTGAACTAAGGGACCTAAGTGTAAATCAAAAGAAAACATGCAAGGAGCTAGAAACAGGAAAAAAACCCAAACTTGACTAAGTGAAGACTGCACAACCAATTTTTAAGAACCTTTAATATTTTCCCCAAAAGAAGGAAAAGCTTAGGACACAGATTATTAGATGGTTGAGGTAAGAGTGTCTATGCTACGATCGGTTGTGCAGCCAGGCCTCAGGAAGAAATACGCAATTCATTTTTCCCACTGGTAACTCAGGTAGTGACAAACAGGGCAGCTGCTGCACGCAGAGCCCTGGGTGGGCTTTGCCACCCACCCCTGTCTTTGTGTCTTGAGTAGGGTTGGTTTTTTTGGAGTTTTTTTTTGTTTTGTTTTGTTTTTTTTTTTTTTTTTTTTTTTTTTTTTTTTTTTTTTTTTTTTTTTTTTTTTTTTTTNGTTTTTGTTTGTTTTTGTTTTTGGTTTTTTTTTTTTACTCTAAGTCCTATGCTGTTATGTCTACTCCTACCAACAGTTCAGCAAGTCTGAAGACAATTTAAGCAGATCTGCATGATTAAAGTCAGACCCTGAGCACTGCTAGAATTTCTCAAAAGAAACTGCAGCTATTTTAGTCCTTTCAACTGAAGAGAAATGCCTGCTTTAGGTTACTCCGGTTGGCAAATCAGGCCAGAGGTGGGGAGGGAACGTCCAGTCCCTAGTGCTTATAGATCATGAAAGAATAGTAATAAAAAAGAAACCCTCCCTACCTTTTCATATGTCTAGACAACTAGATGGTTGCACTTGACATCAGTAATAAATGCTGCAAAACTATACAGATTTGAGAACCACCTTAGACAAATTCTAAAGTGTACCTTTTATTGAATTTACTCGTTTATGTAATTAGTAATATTGCTCTGGAAAAACTTTCTATCTGAAGTCACGGTCTTGACTAGTCCACTCACTTCCAGATCATTTTAAAACATCAGTTTTTACTTGCGCAACCTGCTGTGCAGCCCCGCTTCTCCCAGCTGGGGCATTTCCCCTCTATCAGTACTGGCACTAAGAGTCAAGAAAGCTGGTCCAGCCAAAAAACAGCATGATAAAAATGGGGGGCTGGGGTGCAGGGAAGAATTTGCTGGCCAGATCAGCTGCCTGACTTCATTCAGTCACAGAGCAGTAGTGCTGGCAGAAGGGAAGGTGTGGGGGAGAAGAATGGCTTCTAACAACCCCGACTTAAGCCCAGATGAAATTACCACCACATTTCAGCTTCACAACAGACTCCTCGGTGGAGCAGAAGTGGTTTACAAGGGACACTCTTCCCTCTTTTGTACTTTTAACAGCAAAGGAGCCTTGACCTTTTGCTATATTCCCACCTCACTCCACCCTCATCTTATTCCACCTCCCCCAGCCCTCGCCCTGCATTCGTCTTTCCCCTATAATTTACCCCACTGTGGCACAAAGCAGTCAAGGACTGCTATCACAGTAAAAATGGGAATTTCATCAAGTTCAGGGGGGGAAATCTGAAAAAAGAATTTTAGTTGCAGCAAGGAGTGGGATAAGACTATGAAAACCATCATTACTGTGAGATGGTTTTCGGAACCTTCAAAGGGCCCTTTGAGGAAGACGATTATTTTTTATAACTTCCTACACAAGGGCTAATCCACAGCCAGTCTCTGTGCCCTAAGTCCAAGCTGTGCTAGTTTGGCGACTTGCTCCATTTCCTGCTCCTATCTCCCCTCCTGGCTCAACGCTGCAGCAGGAACGCGCTGCTGTTGAGGGCAACTAACACCAGAATTCCCCATCCCCGTATTCCCCAAACAACTTGGTGCCCACATCTCCAGCTACACACCTTCTCAACATGGCTCAAGCCACTTACGCTCGCCCATAGCTTTAGCAATACAAGACTGCTGTTAAATGCTAATTGCTTACTAATGAAAACTAATCATCATGCAATTAAACTTTAATCACTAAGCAGCTGGCTGAGATCCAATCCGTAACAATGAAGGTTCATTAATAACTTTTTTTCCAAAGTGCTCTATCCGTGAAGACTATCCTATACTTCACACAGAGCCCAGCTAAGTGTATGAAATTGTTTGAAAAATATTTTCTCTGCCAAGACAGACAGACAGACTACCCAGAGCACAACAGCGTAAGCGTAGCATAATTTAGATTAGCTGAAAAGGATGGTTTTAAGATTCAGGGAAGCCAAACTCCATTCCTAGCTACTTCCATAACCTCAGGCAAAGTGTGTAGCACAGACAGAACCTCTTTTTTCCAATTCTTGCCTCTGCAGAGTAACATTCTTCAAGAAAAAAAAAAAAAGAGTTTTAATTTTGCTGTAGTTTCTAAAATTATTACATGAATACTCATCATACTTCAGTTTTATTTTTACTCGTCTTTCTAAATCTAGGGAAATTAATCTAACCTCCTTCAGAACATATTTCTCTAATTAAAAAAAAATATTGGGTTATATAACTAGGTTTCTAATGGGTAGATAAATTAAAATTTACTTTCAAAAGAAAAAAAAGTTTAAGAACTGCTTTCTACATTGTATTTTTTAAAAATCTCACACTACCATCAGTTAAGTGTCTCAGTTTTGCCTGCATCATTGCTACCTCAGTCTGGCTACTGCACAAAGCACTATGCTTATGAACTTGGTTTGCACTGCACCGTTTGAAGGGCTTTCTTTTATTATGAATGGTAGAGCATTGGTCTAGTTGAAGCATTATTTTTGCTTATTCAGTGATCACAGGATTCAGAATAACGTTTATTTTAAAATAACATGGAAAACCTGTCCTTTTTTTTATTTTATTTAAAGAGTCTTACAAAAGATAGAATGTAATTCTAATAATCCATACAATATGATATAACAAAAAGTCATGAATCCTTACTTCCAGAAATTAACCTCTTACCAAACTGAACAAGCAAATAAAGATTAAGCAATAATTTTTTCCAAAATTGGGGAAAATACTTTTAAGGTTTGCATTTTTGCCTAGTTGTAACCAAACACAGGCCATCTTAAACACAGAGATGTGAAGAATAAGCTTCTGAAGTTCTCGAATGTCCTTCAACGCTTATTCGTTAGTAGCATTCTTCTAATGAAGTTAAGGCGATACAGCTCAAGCGACTAACATCTGGAATTAGTTTAAGTTTAAAAAGTTAGTTCAGTTTAACTTAACAAAACACAAACAGCACAACAACCCTCCTCCCCAGTTTTGGGGAATCTTAACAACCTTTTTCCCAGCACAGCTTAAAAAGATTCAAGCTAAAACGACACATAAATGGATTGTATTAACTCGCTATTGAGAATTTAGCAAGAGTTTGGCATCTCTACAGTAACAAGCAACTTAAATCTTACAAAACGGACTGTGCGAGCTTGTGGATAGACAAACAAAAAGCTCTAAAGCTTTGTTTAGAAATCTCCTGCACAGAGAAGGCCCCATTCACATTTGGAAGAGCTTCTTAGAAATTAAAGTTACTTAAATGTATTTTTAAATGAAAACTGTACATAGATTTCGAGGATCCCTGATGCTTTATAGAAAGGTCACAACTGTGGAATTAGCAAGCTCCTTTTTACATACAAGTTTCCAGTGCTCCTGGCTACGACTAAAGTAAGTGGTTAAACATCCTATTCTTTCCCAACGCTCTATTGTCAGTAAATCTATTTTCCGCTTTCCTCACTCCACATGCTAGACAAACAGCAAAATACAAAACCGCAGGCAAGCGCAGACATAATACCCATACTTTGGGATAAACTAATGGCAGAGGAGTCTGCTAATAAAGATGCACAGAAATTACTTCCCCTTCCTCGTCTCTCTGCCCCCATACAAAATGTTGATACTGGAGAACTCTTTCCACTTTTCCCAGTATCATCTTTATGTTTGAGACCTCAACTAAACTGCATTTCCTGCCATCTACAATCCAGGATCACCAATACGCTGCACCAGTTTTACCTGATTTCTACACACAATAAAGCCAAGGAAAGCCAGCTTCATTTCACAAATGTAAATTAATGGCTTTCTATCACTCAAGATACTGAAATATATGCATCAGAAATGTAGACGTGGACTCTGCCTGCTCACCTTTTTGGCATTTGAGGCTTGTGATATCAACATAGAGAGCTGCTGTGAGCTACAAAGTGCTGTAGCACTAGTCATTCACACTTCTAGGTCCCTACCAGAGGAAGGCAACGAACTGAGATACAACAGGGGCTCCTACCAGGTTCTCATCTCTGTGGCAGCATGCTCTTACAGACCACGAGTCATGACAGCACACAGAGTTTCAGCAGCGCAGCAGATGGCAATGCCTTTCTGAGAAAACTGAATCTGAAGTTCATTATTCAGCCTGTCTTTCAGAATTTCTTCTCCACCGAAAATTTCATGCTTCCTTATTTTTGTAACACTGCAGAAGAATATTAAAGATGCTACCATTTCCTGAGGAATGAAAGCAAATGTTAAAATAATTGTACTAAGGACTGTTCTCAAGAAAGAGTGAGTACATTTCCAGCTCAGGCAACAAGGTGTTTGGACACAGTCCGTCAATAAAAAACAAGGACTCAACCACTTTAAGGGTAATTGTAGAAGGTGCCTTGAGATTCTGCAGCACTCCTCACTTGAGGGGTTAAAGCATACTAAAATCTGTTGCCAGAGATAAAATTGTTCTCAATACACCCTTTTTTCAGCCACTGCTAACAGGCAGGTTTTAAATTCATTACTCGTTTCCCTTTCCCCACAGTGAAAAATTAACAAGCTCCAGCGTGACTTCTTCCTACTCTGGAAATTCTTCCCTACTATTACAGGTCTGGGTGTAAGAAACACGGGTTTTCCTTCCTGTGTTTGTCAGACATGTGGTCTTTGAAGCAGCAGATTATTATTTCAGCTGAACCCTGACCTGATGCAGAACTTCACTTGAGGGGCTTTATGGAGAGGGGAAAAAAGAAAGGAAAAAAAAAAAGAAGAAAAAAGAAAAAAAGTCAGATTCTGCTATTTTTCTTCTCTAAAAAGGATGATAATGAATAAAAGGTCAGCCCTCATCTCCCAACACTTAAAAACAGTAGCACTGTGGGCCTAAAACACTTTCAAGCGGTGGTGTCACCTGGGTACAGTTTTGTGTTATGGCTAACTTGATCTAATGGTTGTAATTACCAGTGGAAAGGGCCCTCCCTGTCAGAGGCAGCAAACCTGGTTCAGAGAATAGGCAGATTCAGGTGGCTGATCTGGCACAAAGATCCCCCACTCCAGGCTAGTCTTCTGATGGATTAGCTAGCTAAAAATCAACCCACTGTGCAAACGCAGAGTTGGTAGATCTAACACGAGGGAAACAGTGGGAGCAAGCAGCTTGCAAAGAGGATAAAATAGGATCACCCCTCTTGACAGCAACTCACTCCTAGCCTGGCTTAGGGATAACAAAGCACACCTGTGCCAAATGAGACATTCAGAATAAACCGACACCTTCAGACTCATGGTGCTACGCTACTCAGCTTTCTGGGGCTAGAAACTGTTTTGCTTTGTTTTGCCAGAGGTAGTTAACCTTCCACAATTTTCTCAGCTCTTACTGAGTCCCTAGCTTAGGCATTTGTTTAGCCATACAGTTAGGAACCTTTTAAAAGCAATTACTTACAGCACATAGGAGCATTTTTGTTAGGTTTTGATTTCCCAAATCTGAGAATATAAATAGCTTAATTCCTAGTGATCCCTCTAGGCACCTTTCTTTACCCAATTTACAGCTAGGATCCAGAGTGGTAAACAAGAGAAAAGGGTTCTATGAAAGCAACAGAATGAACAAAATATAACAGATAGGCAATCCTTATTTCCTCTATAGTACAGATTTTCACAGATAAGATACTCTGGGAGATCAACTAGCAGGAGCCTTAAGTGGTCAAGGACAGCTTTTCTGTGCTAAACCGTAGGTTATTCTTTGTGAAATCTGGATAGCATATGTAAACCTGCCTCCAGCCCTACAAACTAACAAAGGCACACTCTACATCAACCATAAGGCTGCCACTGCCTAACAGTAATGAAAAATTCAAATATTTAAGTATCAATCGGCATAGACAGAGACATGCCTTTAGGTTCTGAATTTCTGTGAGCCCATATGTAGTTTTTAAGAACTTTCTCCAAAGTCAGTCTGACCTTCTGAACTGGCTGGTTAACAGTCCTGAAGCAAGTAGATTTCTCCTCTTCAGGTAGGCAGCAGCCTTTGAAAGCTAATCCATGGAGCCTCAGACAGACAAAATTCCAGACTGGTGAGAGAAAGCCCAGAATCTCTTTCCGTTACACTGGTTTTACCCTTCACTGCTTGTTACTCTGAAGTTCTCCTGAATGAAACCCAAGATGATCCTTTCAACAAGGAGCAACAAAGGAAACAGGTTCCAAGGACTTCTTTCTACGTATAAGAATTAAAAGATTTCTTAGGGTGGGAACAAAGCAGAGATTGATGAGAAAAGCATTAAATTCTTTAAACCTTTTAAAAGATATTTTTAAAAGGGGGATAAACAAGTTTTCCTTTCACAGAGCACTGTCAGCAGAAGCAAGAGCTAGATTTACCTTCAGCAAGGTCAATTCTGATGGGGGAGAGGAAAGGGAAAGAAAAAAACCAAAACACTAAAAACCCCAGAAGCAGTACCTGTGCTAGGCCAGAGCCTCTGCCTTGGAAAAAAGTGTTTTATAAAAAAGTTTCCAAGAAACAGCATACCACTTCCTAGTGAACAGCTTTTTAGAAAACAATAGTAGAACTATTTTCTTGGATTCTGCAACTCAACCTAACAAAAAGAATGTTCTCTGCATTGTTCTTCTCTTCACTTACAGCTTCTTAAATTTAATACTGAGAATAAAGACCATCAATTCTTTTGAACATTAAATCTGCTGACAACTACCTAAGTGACTTCGTAATTTTGCCAGTTTCAAAGGTAACCAAGATTTCATCTTGCATGAAAATGAATTTCTCATGAATAGGAAAACAATGATAAGATAAACAAGGTAGGAAACTGTTTCCTTAAAGATATTTACAGCAAACTGCATGCAACTGTTAGTTTTCCAAATCTATAACGCAAAGAAATGGTTGACATGACTGTAAGAAGAGACACCAAAAAATTTCCAGAGAAGAATATGGATATATTTTCAAACTTGCTGCTGGAATACCTGTTGTAAGATTCCTAGTATCATAAGGCAAAGGATTATATGCCAAATCACTTATAATCTGCTTTACCCAGTCCAAAACATGGCCACCTTCAATATTTGAAAGAAAGCATTCTATAGGCAACAGTATCATCCATCAATAGAGATGGCATTTTTTCAGTTCAAGATTTCATTAGCCTTGGAGCAAAAAATGTCCAACTGCAAGAAGGCCAGTTAGCACCCTTACTATGGTTTAACAGGCAGTTTAAGAGAGAAAGACAGACTACTTGGCAGGTAGGTCTATCTGCTGGGGTATCTACTTTGAACCTCAAAGTAAGGAGGAAGGATTAAGCCATTCTACATCTGAAGCAGCCCAATTCATCTCATCAGCTATTCACATTCTCAGAACTAAGAACGCCTCCAGAGTGGCCAGAGCAAGAGGAACACCTCTTTGCCTTCGAGAAAGGCAGATTCTATCACTTTGGAAACCAGCTGGATTGCCGCTTAGAAGATAATACATTCACACCATTTTCAGTCTAGGGTGAAATCAGACTTTAAGGAAAGCTCAAAGCTCAGGAAAGTCACTTCACAGCTTGATAAACCTTTTTAAAATAATACCTTATAATCTCAAATTCTTCTAAAGCATCCAGTACAAGTCAGTCTTTGAGCAACCGCACACACATTCTAAGCCTTCCTTGAGATTGACTGCAGGGCTGTTCTCAAAAAACTGCAGTACGACGGACATTTATTCATATAAAGAAAAGAAAACTTAACATAGCAAGAAGAATGCTTCAAGTTCCTTCCTGGTTCTGGAAGGCAAACAAGAAACAGGTGTTTGAAAAAAAAATCTATAAAGCTTCCATATGAGAAAAAAACAGGTGAGTTTGTGTGAAAAGAAATGCAGGGTAGGTTACTTATGCCACTACCTCTACATCATGGTTCGATGGTTTATGGCCTTTGACTAGAAGTTCAAGTTTTTTATTTCTATACTAGGATGCTGTATGAGCAACATCAACAGAGCCAGACCTCTAAAGAAAATATTTCAACTCATTTAATGGTATGTATTCAGTTTAAATTTGGTGTGCATTTGCCCTTTGTGGATATTACAAACAGTTTACATAGATTTTGAATTATGGCAGTATTTCAGTTGCACAGAATGCGTTACATATGTAAATTATTCACTTCCAGGCTCAAAATCCTTCATATGCCATAAACTAATGTCTTTCCTTACCCTAGACAAAATTTAGGACCGGTATTCCTGGTATGCTTGTGCACACACCGCCTGCTAGCAAGCAGCTACATGGTTTGTTTGCACATCTGCTTTTCCAGGACACTAGCACTGATGAACTGCACGTCAGAGGGAACAAAACCAAAATGCACTTGCAAAGCAAGGAAAAGGTAAAGAGGAGCATACGCAACAAGCATAGGAAATCAGCTGCCTGAGCCAGAAGGCTATCCTCAGGCAGCAGGGCAAAAGAGTCTAGTTCAACAGAGCGTTTCCACTGCCTGGGGATGGCTCCTGGCAGGTACACCTCTGAATACCCTGACTGCCATCTTTGCGTTGCACATAACCCTCTCCTAACTGAAGGGGGAAGGATATACTGCTTCCAGTGAAGAATATAGCACTACAATTTGCTAAAATAGGATAAAAAGTTTGAGAAAAAAATAATGCTAGGAGAAAACCTATTCCATTATTTGTTTGTAGAAGACGTAACAAAACAAGGCACACACAAGAAAATGGTCCCTGCATAGTCTTATAACTAGATTAAAAAAGGACCCAGACAGAACAGTGGAGAGCACTGAAAGGCTACATATTCCTTCTCATACACAGAAAGTAAGCAGCATGTCTTACAGCCTTAAATAGGAAGGATTAGGAAGAAATAATTTTAAAGTCAAATGAGAAGATTGTGAATCTGAGTGACAAGAAAACGAGAACAAAATGGCAGACCATGGATTAAGGATGATGTAGACTGAAGTCCACATTCTGAAGTGTGAGTCTGAGAACTCACCATGAACTCAAGAACAATTTTTAAGTTTGTGGCAGAAGAACACGAACCTGGAGCAAAACGGAAGCTCTATAAGACTCTGGAAAAGAGTGACCAGGTTACTAAAAACTACCCAAAGACACGGTATGCCAAGATAAAAGGAAGAAAAGCACAAGCAGAACTTCAGTGAACCCCACACTAAAAGCTGGGAGTAATGAACAACAGCCTCTACAAAAAATAGTGGAAAGAAAGGTGGTAATCAAAAGCAGCACAGACTGGAAACAACGGTGGAACAACACTTCAAGAGCAGCACAGCTGATAGCGACAAATGCAGCTGACAGGGAAAGGAAAATGAAGTACTGGATCTGAACCTTAGCTAGGAAGAGATCACCGTAAACACTCATTACAATTGTAGTAGAGCACAATTGAAGCCGCAGTGGAGGACAAGAGCCCTGGACAATGCAATCAAAGAATTTTGAGATGAAAAAAACGGGAATGGAAATTAAGAGGTAGTAGGAAAGGCAAGAGAGTCCACAAGCATTTTGTACACTTCTTTTTAAAAAAAAATAGGAAACATTCATGTCTACAGGTACTATGAGGGAAAAGAAAAGCTAGGAGTTGAGCAAGTGATTAAAGGAAAGAGGTAGAGAAAAAGGACACAAGGCTCAGAGGAGATAAGGGGATGTTCTTGTATGGTGCCATAAGGGCAGACGAAAGGGTTAAGAAGAGGAGAAAAAAATATATTTCTATTTATGACAAGATGATTGTAACAGTTGGAGGTAAGTGATAAAGGGTAGGCCAATGTGTATACAGTCAGAAAATCACCAAGATCCCATGCAGAGAAAGAACTAGATGTCAAACAACATGCAAAACCCATACAAAAATGCTGTGGATAATGTGCTACTATTTGTCAAGTTTGATTAGAGCCTACCAGCGTAATGTGCTTCTGCCCGGCATACCCCCCTTTACAGGTACAGGAACACAAAAAGGATTGCTGGAGGTCAGCTCAAGTGGTACAAGAACACACAGAAAAGGCATTTGCTATTAGGAGAAGATCGTAAATGAAAGACACACCCTGAAAACAGAAAAAAGGGAAAATCAGGCTGGTCCGACTGAAATTCAAAATACTGGGTAACTACAAGACATACGAAAGCACGGCCACATTGCAAGTAGAATCCAAACAGTGGTGGAGATCCCGAAAGGAACCTTGCAATTATCAGAGATAAGAAATTCAGCAGTTGCATCATAATAAGCATGCAGGCACAGCTCAATGAAAACCAAATGAAATTAACTGACTTTGTTTAATGAGAGGCTAGAAAAAAGAATGCAGGCCAAATCAAGTTAGGGCAAAGAAGCATGTAATTACTGTCAAAGAACAGCGAGTGAAAATGTAGAACAAGCCAGGAATCAAACCTGAAGAGAAAAGCTCATGGGGAGGAAACAAACCCACTGTATGTAATAATACAGAGCAAAGAAGATAAAAACTGGATTCCAACACTGTTTAGAAAAGGAAGAATCTGAAAGCAACAGGAAAAAGTAGTCTAGTGCTTCTTCCGTAGTCTGGCCCAGGACAGAAAGCATAATGCAAAAGGTAACCATAAATAAAGGGATGCAGCGTATTGATGATGGCAAAGAAAGCCACATTAACTGAGGTTTTAAAGCGTCAGCTTATGTCTTAGAAAACCAAGACCAGCAAGTGTCTCCATCCACAACCAGATGGTTGTGAATAAAGTTCTCCCTTTGTCCCTCTCTTAATTTTACATATTTCTTCTCACTCATTGTATACTCGCACTTTGGAGCAAGTCAATTATCACTATGACTTGTACAATTCGTATTGAATTCATCAATACTAAACCCATCCATGTTTCACTTAAAGCTTACAGACCTCTGTGTGATCCTACTCTATCCACCTTATTTTGTAAGGACTGCAAATTCTCCTGCAGTTGTGTAGTACGTATTACAGTCACAGAATAACTTAGGTTGGAAGGGACCTCTGCTGAAAGCAGAGCCAACTTTGAAGCTAGATCCAGCTTCAGAGGTTAAGTGCACTGCTTAGGGCCTTGCTCAGTCACCTTTGTGCATCTCCAAGAACAGATATTCCACAGCTTCTCTGTCATTCCCCCCTCCCTCAATCTAATGTTTGACCACCCTCACTGTGAATTTTTTTTCGCTTAATATTGAATTGGAATTTTCTTTGTTGCAATTTGTGTCTGCTGCCACTTGTCCTTTCACTGTATGACTCCAAGAAGAGCCCTAGAGAATATTAAATATCTAAAAGAATAGAATAAGAAGGAGAAAAAAGATCAGTGTAGTGATGAGAAAGTCTTTGGACATACAGAACTCTTAGTAGGTAATAAGCATCCAGCTTTCTGATGCCTGAAAAGTCTGTCTGATCAGATATGGCAGAAATCTAAATAAGGCCATCAAAAGGACATCACTGCAGATTTAAGATGAAATATGATTGCTTAAGACGAGAGAAGAACAAGGAAAAATGGTATTCCAAATGGTATACATATTACAAATGAAAACAAGTCGTTTTGTATAGCAAGATTAGGTACTCACCATCTCTCTCGCAATCTCCACAGCTTCCTGCAGCCCATAGAGCCTGCCACAGACCAGGTAGATCCCATTGGCCCAGAGAATACAACCCTCATGGACCCAAAATTCATTGCTGTCAAGAGGTAGTTCAGGAATTTGTAACTCCAGCTCAGTGCCACCTTCTGAAGTGGGCATAGAGGGTTTTGAGTCCAAAGGAGTCTTTTCACCACCACTGCCACCGTCAGTGGTTGCTTTTTTACATGAAGCTCCCCTTGAAAGTGACCGAGAGGCTCCACTACAGTCCTCAGAGCGATGCCGCCTCTTAAAGCGGGGATGAGCAGCTAGGCTTCTTTGTTCCTTCTGTTGTTGCTGTTCCTCCTCCTCTTCCGTATCTGTCTTGGAACCATTAGAAGCACTTTTGTGCCGTACCTTGACCTTGCTCTGCATTTCTGTGGCCCTCTTTGGAGGCGGGTTCTTGGGCAAGGTGGCTGCGTAATCCTGGGGGTAGAAAGGACCAAAGAGGTCACCCATATTACGATAGCTGGCCCATTTGCCACACAGGCAGCAAACCAGATGCCCTAAGACAGAAGACTCTGTTACTACAGGGCCCTGCAGCATGAAAGTTGAGGTCGGCAGCACTTTGCTCTCCGCATTGCTAGGAGGGGGTGTTGAAGACCTCTGTCCTTTCCGACCCCTCACCAATTTGTTCTGCTCCTCTTCCTCCGCATTAATGATTGTGCACACAGCGCCTAATTCACACTTGTTTACCACATGAATATAAGGGAAAAAGGACTTATTCTTGGAGTCAGTTTTATCTACAGACTGAGTAGCATATTTAAGCTTGATCTCTGGTTCTTGAGGCTCCACAATCGGAGCAGCCCGTCTAGGCTTCCGCTTCCGTGGCTGTGCTGCAGGTTTTCGCCTCTCCCTCCTTTGCCTCTTCGGCTTTGGCTCACCCCCACCCACCCCTTCTGAAGACTGGGAAGGTACTGGTGGGGGTGGTGGGGGAGGTGGCAGTTGCTGCTGTTGCTGCTGCTGCTTCTTCTGCTTGTTCACGCTCCCAATTGGCCTCCCCTTTTTCTTTCCAGAGGGAAAATATCCCTTTGGAGGGAAACCATCTGTCTTGGGTGAAATGTTTGTCACATCTCCATCTTTTTCCTCAGACTTTGGATTTGGTTCAGAAGTAAACACACTGGAGGGGGAAATTGTTTTTGAGTCGGAAAAGGTCAGAGTTCCAGCTCCGCTTACAGATCCATCAGGCCTTCCCTGACTACCTGACTTCTGAGAAGGTGGTGGTGCTGCGCTGGATCCTGCTCCTTCTTTACCAACACTGGCAGTTTCAGGGACCTCTTTCTTTGTTTTATCATCCTCACTGCTTTGCCACTCTTCTGAAGATCTTGGAAGAGTTATTTCACCAGTTGTATCCTGGCTTGGTGGTCCCACTTGATCTGTCATCTCTCCTTTTCTCTTCTCAGCCTCTGGTCCATGTCCAGCCACGTTTCCTCCTTCAGGTCCACTTTTAAGGGACAGGATGTCATCGAGAGTGACGGTATCTGCACCAGTTTCAGCACTGTTGGCAGAAACACTTCTCCTAATATTGGGAGATGTAATTTTTTGAACAATAGCTTCCAGTTTTAATCCTCGCCCCTTTCTTGGGGGCAATATTTTGGTCTTAGCCGGGCTTGTGAGGGAAACAGCAGGGCAATTCCTATTATCAGGACTTGGCAGGTCCTTGAAGGAATCTCCCTTTCCAACTGACTTGCCAACATCTTGGCTTTGAGATGAATGGGCATAGGAGTTGTACGTTTTATCAGCTCCTTCTTTTGCTGAAGTCATCAGTCGCCCTTTGTCTTCACTGCCACTGTTCTTCATATCTTGTGGCTGTCTTTTGGTAGGGATAGGCGAGATGAAAGAACGGACTCTCCTCCTCATAATTAATGGATTTTGAGGAGACTGGTCTTCCTGGCCAGGGAGCCTGAGCATGGCATTACTAGGCTTGGGCAAATCTGTAGATTCGTCCCGACGATGCCCATCGCTTTCTTGAGGGCAAAATCTTTTTTGGTTGGCTGCTCCGAGAGGGCCACTGCTTTTGGCAGGAGAAGTTTGCCGAGAGAGGTCCCAACCAGATTCGTGATGCTGCAACTTCTGGTTGCTGTGTTTCAGTTCAGTGCATTTGCTCTGAGTACTATCACTCCCCATAACACAGCGCCCAGCTTCCTGGCTTCCAGTATCATGGTAAGCGCTACCTTGAAGGTACATCATTCCATCCTTGTCATTTTTTAAGGGACTCCTTACTCTTTCCAGAAACTGCTGTTGTCTCGGGCTTTTCCTTGCTCCTTCCTGCCTGTGCTGAGCTGCAGCAATCACACCCTGAGCAGTGCTGCTTGCCCAATCTTTGTATTCTTCTTGCTGTTGCTGGTATATCTGTCTCTTGTAATGATACTGTGAATTTAAACTCTGGTTAGGGTCACCAAAAGCATGAGGCCTAGCATTTGTGTGATATGCTGAAGCCAAAGATGGGCCTTCTGAATTCTGAGGGTAAGCAGAATGCAAGGAACCCCTGTTAACTCTTTCAGATAGTGTCATGTGTGGGTTCATGTGATGCAGGTCTGCCCCTGGGCCTCTGCTTCTGCCTGGTGACATTTTCAGCTTATCAGCAAGATCCTGAAACTGAGAAGGTGATTTACCCCTGCTGCTTCCAGTTCTGCCAGGTCCTCGTCTCATCTGTGTTGATCTGCTGTCCTGCTGGGGAATGTAGTCTGGAGCAGCATCGGAGACTGCAGCTCCAGGGCTAGCGTTGACTCGGAAAGATTCATGCTTGATGCCAGCAGGATGACAATGGTCTCCTGTTTTTTTATTATTGAGACTAGCTGAGCTCTTTGACTGTTCAAAATCTTCTTCTTTTATTTGCCCACTGTGAGCTTTCATCTTTGTTTCCATGGATACTAAGCCACCAGGGAGTATTACTGACTGGCTCAAGCCAGGGGCAAGACGTTCACTCCTTCCACTTCTGCCCTCAGGACCCATATGCCCCATTGGGTGAGGGCCAGGATCTCTGACAAGTTGCCTTAATGGAGATATGTCACAGATCACTGATCTCCTCTCTGAGAGCGCTCCCCCTTCATGGGCAGAAGACTGAGACTCCACATCAAACTTTCTAGCAATAGGGTAATCAGCTAGATTTATCTGCTTCATGTCAGGAGCTGCGCTGCTAGACTTCCTATCCCAGGGACCCCAGTGAGGGCCTTCCAGGAGAGACCCCATGCTTTTATTTAAGAGGCCTCTATTGGTCAATTCATTGGTTTGACTAATTAAGATATTGGGCCTCATGGCTCCCTCCAAACTCCCAGCCATCCCAGAATGTTCCTGTGCGTTCCTCGAATACCTCCTGTCTGGATGATGGTGGTACCCCTGTAAGACTTCCTGTAAGAGGCTTGGAAACTTCTCATTTCGACCTTTGCGCTCACTGTGCCCTGGAAAATCCCCTTTTTCTTGACCAGAAGGATACTGTGGAAAGCCACCAATATTTCTCTGTATACCAGCTGCGATATTATCCTTGTAACTGTATCTTAAACTACCAGGAGATTTGGAAGGTTCTGTTCTTGCAGGAAAATTTGGCCCAACAACTGCATGACCAGGCTGGCTGTTCCCCTCTCCATTATGGTTAGTGTTATCTCCGCTTTTGCTCCCTTTACTTCCTCCTTGATTTTCTGGCTGTGTCCCTACATGCCCAGTTTCTTTTGCTCCACTAGCACTAGCAGGTGCCTGAGTGGCTGTGGAAGCATCATCTTGTGCAGGTTTATCTTGGGCACCTGACTTTTCTACTCTTCCTGTCATGGCTTCCCGGGAAACAATCACCCCAACTGCCTTTTCATTCACTTTTGGGGCATTTTCCACAGCCACCACTGCTTCCTTTCCATCAGGGGAAGCCACATCCTCCCTAGCTGCAGGGCTGCTGCTGAGTTTTGATGGCTCATTCTGAGCGCCTTGTGCTGGTGAGGAGCTGGATCTCTCTAAGTTACCCCCTTTGTAAGTGGTGTCTGAGCTGGTGCTCTGGCCGCTCAGCTGTCTCACCCTTTCCCCATGATCCTCTGAACTACTGGAACAGCCACCATCAAGGGACTCCGCCAGGGGAGACTTGAGTTGCTCCTCTGCCTGCGAGGACCCTTCTGAGTTGGTGCAGCTGTCGGCCTTTTTTGAAGAGGATGACCTTTTGGAACTTTTCTTCTGAGGTGCCAAGGCATCCGAGAGCAACATGTGCTGGACTGTGTTGGGCAGATTGGCTACTTGAGAACTTAGAGCACTCAGGCTGCTCAGCCCTGGATCTGTGAGCCTTTTTTCCTGCAATCCTTCCAGCCCAAATCCCTTAAATCCCCCTGCATGAGCATTGGGGCTTGGCATCATAGATGGTGTAGGACTAAGCTGAGGCATCATCTGCAGGATTCGGTTTCTAGAACCCATGGACATGTTGCCTTGCCCACATTGGAGATTTTCTCCACCTGGCATGAGTGGAGAAGGGGTAGAGCTGCAGCTTGGAGACTGAACCACAGATGCAGCAGGAGATGGATTAGAGATTGGACTGAAGTTTTGGTGGAATTGCATTGGTGACCTTACAGGAACTTCAGTCTGGCTGTACTGTCCCACTTGACTTTGAAGAGAGAGCTTGGTGGCTGCATTTGAATACTGCATTACGTGCTGAGGTGGGTGCTGTTGCTGCTGCCCCTGCTGCCCGCTTTGGGGCAGCTTAGACTGCTCAAAGCTTTTCATTGGTTGTGACTGAAAGCTGTAGTTTGACTGGGTCCCATATGCCTGTGCATTGGAACCCACAGCATGGCCTTCATACTGCGACCCAGAATTCACACTGTAGCTTCCATCATAATTCTGTCCTGACTGGCCAAAACGCTGTGGGGAGGGAAAAGAGGAGGAGGAGGACGACGAGGGTGGCTGATAGTGTTGGCTGAACTGACCCACTCGTAACTGGTACCCAGAAGCAGAGGAAGGCAGGGTGGATGGACGTTGCATTGGCTGCAAGTGTGAGGTGCTAGAAGCAGACTGGCTGGAAGCCTGGGGTAAAGGCTGATGAGATTGATAGATCTGCTGTCTCAGCTGCTGCACCTGCTGCTGCTGGCTAGAAGCCTGCTGCTGATACTGGGCACTCCCTGGAGAAAAAGGACCAGTATAATCCTGTTGATAGTGGGATACACTCCCAAGGGTCGAGTGCTGTGTTTGAAACTGGCCCACATGTCCCTCACTCCCATACTGACTCCCAAAGCTACTCCCTTGAGGGGGCCCATAGCTCTGTACTGGTCCAGAAGGCCTGCGCTGAGGTGGCTGCTGCCCTCCTGACGCCACTGTATCTTTGTTGGCAGCCATATAATAAAACTCTCCTGCTTCTTTTCTGAAACCTTGGTAGCTCTGATGGCCAGAGCTCTCACCAGGCATCGCTGTAGAGGCTCCTGTTGCTCCACGACGTCCACTGCCAGCACCTCCTCCAAAGCTCTGGAACATCTGGGCCTGCTGGCGGGGGCTGAACTCTTCCAATCGGGATGAACCGTGCACTTCCTGCGGGTAGCTCTGCTGGTTTCCGTGGTAACTACTTTGCTCCCGAAAGGACTGCATGCTGTTCAGCAGCAGAGCAGCAGCTCGAAAGCCCTCCTAAAGGGTGAGAAAAAGAAAGAGGGGAAAAAAAAAGGTATAGCATCCATATCTCCCAGTCACCCCAATACCACTGCTCAATTTCACTGTTTCAATAGCAATTAAAATTTATTATTTGTCTCCTACTTTCTGGTACTGCAACATGTATCCCCTCTCCTTGCAACCTTTTGGCAGTGCAAGTAAGATGAATCACTCACTCTCAAGAAAATACAAGTTGGTAGCCTACTACCAGTTGGAGTGCATTTGTGGCATTAATATTTCCCCCCCATTTATTTACCAACTGGGTTTAGTCTGTTTAATGTGCCCCTGAAGAAACAAACTTCCAACAATATTTTGTTTTGCAAAGGAGACCAATCCTCACCCTCCAGCTATTTGCTGTGGCTAATACTGGGAGTAATCGAGTATTTTGCATTGTTGCATCTTTTAACATGGTAGCAACACCCTCAAACCACTCTTGGATCTACTGCAGGAATGATATTTAAGGCCTACATTTCACTCTGGGAAAGATCTTTCTTAGAAAACACTCAAGATGCAATTGACCAAAGCTCAAACCAAGATACACCAATGGAAAGGATCTATGGGAACCTATGAAAGAACTGGCACCAGCATGCTCAAAGATATCTGCTCCATGCTCTGTTCCTGACTACTCTGGTGACACTTTTAAGTGAAAACCAACACAGCAAGACAACATGGTATTTCCCCCCCTTCTCCCCTGGGTCTACAACTTCATCCCTTAGGGCTTTTATATTACCTTGAATGAAACTAAACCGAAAACATTTGTCAACCAGAATACATATTTTGGAATACCACGTATGATCATCTACATTTACATAGTCAACTCCAAAGTAAATGCACTTCAGGAAGGCTCTCCTATGTACTTCAATATATCATTCACTGTATGGAATCATGACTCATCCTCAAGGACTGGACTACAGCTGCAAAATTATCTGGGGACCCTGCCTAGTCCATCTGTAAAAGCCTGACACATCACTAGATGCATTAAGAAAAGTATGGTAATGAACAAGTATATGCATATACGCTTTTTTATTTAAATAAATAAAATCTATAAACAGATGACAAAAGCATTTCATTTCTGAAACACCTTGTGGTTTTCTCTTCCTGAAAACAAACTGGATAGAACCACCTGGAGAGACTCCTTCCTTTAAATAAATCTTAAGACAATGCTTATACTTTTCCAGGAAACAGAACCCTGACTCCTCAGATTGGAGACTTCCTGGAAGACTTGCCTGCATTATGGTTTCTCATTTAGCCATGTTTTGTGCCACATGTTTTGTTGCCACATTCTACTAAACCCACTCAAAATTAAAGTCTAGTTTTGCACTTGAAAGTTTTGTTCAAGTAGAAGATCACCAGAGTCCTAAGAAAACAGGCATACAAATGAGGACATGCGGGTGATGTCTGGCATCATGCTCTTTTCCCATCTGCCTCTCAAGATTTTTTTTTTTTTTTTTTAGTTAGTATGTATATTATATACAGGAGGCTCTAACCCGACCATTAGGGTCTATCAGAAAAGCATCCTAGTTATATTTGCGTTTCTACCCAAAGTGCATGCCGGCTACAGAACACACACACAAAAAAAAAAACCTCCACCGCAACACATGTTTCCACAATCCTGCTCTGTTAACTGAAACGCATCTTTGTGTTGCGGCCCAGGTTCACACAGCTTGCTGTCCACAAGTGTATTACTGAAACACTAGAATTAGAAGGGAACTTTCAAATTGTTGATACTTCCAATTCTGTCTCTCCCCTTACAGGAAGTCAAAACATTAGAATCTAAGATTTAAACAGCAGTAAAGTTGAGTGCCATACTATAAGAAAGTTCTGCTGAACTTCCACTTTTTTAGCATTTTTAAAGACTACATATATTACACGAATAACACTTCTATGAATGCCACACCATGCCAATCTGTTCAGTTTGGGCTTCTGATGGATAAACCCTCCCCCCTTTTCTGAATCATTCCCTTTGACGTTTCATCAGTTTGAAGCTCCTGCCCTCAAAATTGGGATACCTAGTGCAAGCTTCTTTCTTCCTTTTTGTATGACTTGCTGTTAAGGTGAAAAATGGGACAAAAAAATAAAAGCAGGAAAGAAAACATACACAGAAATACAGAAGGAATTTATCAAACTAAAGGTAGGAGAACATGTACCGTAACCGGCAGATGTTAGAAAGTAGCTTCTCCAGACAAGCAGTTTAGGGCTCCGCAATCAGCAACATTCACGTGATACGGAGACTGCACGCACGCCCTGGCAGTCCCGCGCTTTACATCCTCTTCTCATGAAAGCAACATTTCCATCCTCCTCACAGGCTCAGGCTCAGCCTCTCTACAGAATCTCAGACTAATTTTTAAATCTGACTTTAATAAAGCTTACTTTGCGTAGTCTGAACAAGGTCTCAGGAAGCCTCTCAAGCATTACATCATACAAAAACTTTCATCACTGATGACAGTCAATCTTCTATAATAATACTAACAAAGGCTTGAGAACTGCTAACATACTTTAACAATGCTAGGAAACAAGATTCTTAAGACTTCCTCACCATTAAAAAGGAATCATTTTCATTACATAATGGAATAAAAACAGCACAAGATACTGTAAAATACCTTTAGGAACACAGATCCAGTAAAGGTTAATCTGAGGCACAAATTCATGCCCTCCATAATCTCATGCAATCACATAATATTTATTTCGTCCAGAAGATACATATGCTAATTTAAAATACGGAGAAACTTGTTTTTCTTCTTCAATTTATTATATTTTTTTGAATCTTGGATTTTATCCTGACAAGCAAGAAGTTTTCATTAGGAAAACTTAAATTGCTAGTGCCCTAAGAAAACGCTTTCTGTTTTCTTGTCTCCTACAGAATAACACTTACTTCGAATATCTCACAAGGAGCTTAACTTGAGTAACAAAACCAGTAGAATACCAGCCAAAAAAAAAGAGAAAGAAAAAAGGCACTTCATTAATAAGAGGAGTAATAAAAGATAGGAGGTGCTTCAATCCATTACATCATTGATAAATTAAAACATATAGCACACTTCCTGTAACTAATGTACTATAAATACAGGACTATTATAATTGCTATTGTAATAATTTTAAGAATAACAGCACTGCAAAGTGCTTAGATCTAAGGGCTATGTCCTCAGCAAAACCACCAAGAATAATTGTTAATAAAAATACATTCAGAAAGATGAGGCCTTCAAAGTCTACCTAGATCCACAGGGGGAAAAAAATTATTTGATTAAAATTTTACTGGAAGCCTTTAAAGATAACATTTTCAGCTGGCATATACTCCTCCACGTGCAGGAACTCAAGAGAATGATACACCAGCTGCCGACTAGAGACTGCAATACAATCATGTAACACTCCATTATGGCAGTACACATCAATAATTCCATCCCCAGCAGAAGGGGCAAAGTTCCACCTCCAAAAAGGTGCTTCATTAACAGCCACAATTTACACACATTTACAGTGTTTTCCAACACGCATAACAAAAACATCCAAAACCTTACCCATTTATTCAAAGGGAAGGTAAGATTCTGGCATAGCTTTTGCTGCTCCAGTGTCACACCTACACTCTCATTACACACGCATCCAGCTCTCTCAAAACATCTTTTTGACTCTCCTCAAGTATTTATAGCCTGTAGCTGTAGAGCCATCTAAGCGTATCCATCTAGAGATTACAGACTACATTCACTATGCTAAGCAGTTTCACTCTGCCCCAACACACGTGTTTCTTCCCCAGTTGCCCAGTAATCAAAATTTGCCTTCAACCCGGTAGGAACAAAAGAAGCACACTCCAAGCTTGTGTGGCTGATAAAGGAACAGCCTCACTGATGAAATCACTGCGCATAGGTCACAAATTGAGAGAAGCGGTAGGTCCTCTTATCCATATCTCAGACTTATTTATGAAACATCTGAAGTTATTTCAACCTACCTTCTCCATGCGAACTTATTTTTAAGTACATCTACAATGCAGATTTTGTTTCTTCTTCAGTCATCTGAAACAGCCTTATAGAACAACTTTGTTAACATAGAGGAGTTCCTCAAAATATGAAGCTACTGCATTCTGATCCTACTGTGAGCAAGATTATTAAATGGTAGTCAACAGCATGTAAGCATATTTTGACGGTTCCTGCATGTATATGAGACTGCCCCCAATCACTGCTCATTAACAGGGTTTATCAGTCTTCCCACACCAAGATTACTGTGTGAAATGATCTTCTGCGACATACTGTGCTAGGTTTTTTAAATCAATGTAAATCTTTAAAACTTTGTCCCAATTATCAAAGAGTGGACAAATACAGGACAGCTGCCCAGATCTTCCCATGTAACTCCGATGCCAGCATAGTAGCGCATCTCTACAGACAGCTCAAAAAAGTGAGCCAGAAAACAAAATACTGTGCGGATATGCTTAATTCTTAATGATAAGGCTATAAAGAAGCAAACGAAACCAGCATCACTTAATTCTGTAGGAGGTAAGTGAGGTCTTTCTGCTTCATTAAATTTTCTTTAGATTTGGGTTGACTACTGCGACCCATCTGTGCAGAGAAGTCTCAGGCAGCAGTCAAATGCGATATATTTTCAGTGATCTGTCAAAAACCTCTCACTTCCTAGCATGCTTATCAGGAAAGAAAGTGTACTTACAGGCAGGTGACAAACAGTAAGACAGCATTTTCCATAGTAAAAAAAAAAAAGTACACGAACAAATGGGTTTTTTTATAGAGTGTCCAGACTTCTGATAGACTTATTTGATGAATGCTGTGCAAGTAACAGATACACATACACCTCTGTAGTAATTTCTAGTCACAATCCATACAAAAAGCAAAAGTTACCATTTTTGTCCTTCCACACTGTATCTTCTTAAAGTAGCAGAGCACGCCCACAACCAAAAAACCCCACCAAACTAGAACTTGAGTATGAGCAATTCAGTGGCATAATCTGTAAGTAAACAATACCAAGGATCTGAATTAAGCCTGAAATACAGGAAAAAAAGATTTCATGTACTGAGTATCATTTCCATTGTCAAGGTCAAGTTTCTAACCCTTATTTCTGCAGGTACACAGTTATTACTTGCACACCTGAGAAATGGCTGGGAATAGACTGATCTCATTTCAGTTTTGGGGGAACATTACCCTGTCTGCTGCTTTTAAGAGAAGGCAAATCAATTATGCCACAACTAAATGAACTGAAGGATCAAACCTAAAACTGCATTTAGCAAAGTAACAGATCTAACTTATTTCTCCTACATTTGATGCCTTTTTAAAATAAAAGGGAATCCAGTTTTAGTTTTCAAGCTTAGGTGTGATACGGAAGTAAATCAAGACAGACAGCACTTCAAAAGCTCAACAGTTTGTCCAAGCAATAATAGTTACTGCTCACTTCTTTCAAAAGGCTGTGGTTACCCTGAACTGCAAACAGATTTTCTTCATACCTCTCTATAAAGCTGTTTCAGATCCTGTTCCATTAGAAGTTACTTTTGCATACTACAAAACCAGAATGATCTAAGACATGGGAAAACCTGGTATTGTCTTATTCACCACCACACTTCTAGAGAAAACTGCATTCCGATCTGGCTCCCACCAATACATCATAATTTATTTTATCAAAGAAGCCTTACTACACTATACAATTATTTTTCACTGAGTGCCAGAACTTGCTGAAGTAGACAAACCGAAGCAGATACAGTATTCTGATTTTAACTTCAATTTTTACATACTTTCCAAGATACTTTGTTACTGAAAAGTAAAATTTTACATTCAAAAAAAACCAACAAAAAAATCACAACATGATCTTAAAAACACCCATATGCAGTTGTCACACATGCTTAGGTGTCTAATAGTAACACATATTAGCAACATGTCTGGCAAATCAGTGCTAATACCGGTCTTGACCAAAAAAATTAAATAATTTTGTCCTGCCCGATGAAAAGATTTGAAGTCATCAACAGATTCCTCAAATGAGTTAAAGCTTGGCCAAGTAGATTGTAACTAGTTTCCATCATCTCACAGAGACACTATGCCTTCCTTATCATAACGTCTGTACAGCTTTTTAGAAAGTCAGTATGTATGAGCTTAAATCCAAACAACTAAGGAAATGTTTCTCACAGAATGGGTGAAGAACAGATGAGCATGGCAGAAGGAACACAGTGAGCTTTGTCAGCTGAGAGAGGGGAGTGCTCTGGGGATTATTGTGCTAGATAAAATCTACATTCACTTTTTATTTCATATATTTCCTTAAGTGGCCACAGAAAATTTTACTAAGCCCGAGTCACTGCATCTTCCTATCTTAAAGGGCAGACGTGAACAGATCCATTCAAAGTATTCAACTACTATAATAAAAGGCACTACATAAACAAACAACAACAACAAAGTAATCAGAATTTTGCATGTGGATATTATTTGACTGCTGATTCCTCCCCCTACCCTCAAAATATTTTACCAAATTATTTTTTAAAAAAAAATATTTTGAGAACACCAAACTAAAAATACTCGATTTTTTGCGTCTCAATTCTTCCTTACTCACTACATGAAGAGAACTAAAATACCATCTTCAGTTTAGCTCTGCACTTTGAGCAAAGTGTACTGTTAAATTTATACTCATAAACATGAAGAAAGAAGTCTGACAAGAACAAAGTTTTGTTCTATGCTGGTATTAAAGTTGATGTGCTATGAAAATATGTATTTCTAGAAATATAACTAACGATCAAAGTTCAGCAGAATTTTATATATCTGATTTTACTATTTTGTCATTGGTTCTTAGTCTCAATCAACAGCACAGATGCACTTAAATAGCTTTTTAAAATCCACCAACCAATTGTTGAAAGTTATTCATCTAAATTTTTAACAGATACTGCCATCTATGCAAATCAGTCAGATTCCATTTTATGACAAAGATTAAAACAACAATTTTGGTTTCACGTATAGGGTCAGTTCTAGCACTAGCTTAAGAGATCCTGCCTCCTCCACGGTTCTTAACAGCAGCCATTCATGCAGCAAGCCAGATCAGGGAACTGATATGGTTGAGAAACAATTCTGCAAGAGAGAAAAGCCATTTCTGAACCGACAGATCCATTCACTGTATCATCACACAAACATCTGTACCAGCAAAACGGACACAGCAGGAACTGCTTAAGTGGCATGGCTACTGAAGTGCACTTGAAATCAGAAGTTCATATTTAAAAGGCTCTTCATCTTTACACAACAGTCAAACAACCCTTCCCACCATCAAAATGAAAGTATTACTGAACTCTCAGCTCTTCATTTCTTTTCTCCAAGCTGCAGATGAGCTCATCCTAACCCAATTCACTAGCCCTCCAAAGAGTTTGGCAACTCATTTTATGCCTCTAATTGCAAATTCACCTGCGTTCACATCTTCAGTGTCTCCATATAGTCAAACATTATGTCTGCTTCCACAATACAGCAAAATCCAAGCAACCTTTTAAAGGACAGCTCCTAATCTGCTCTTCACCTCCTCAGACAGTAGGTTCAGCAAAGGCATCGCAACCAAAATTGAAGGCAGTGAAAAGAAGTCAATTAGTAATTGCAAGAGGAAACCAGAAAAGAGTGAGCACTGTTCCCAGGTTCTACCTGTCCAAGCTCCCACTTTCATTGCAAGAATTAATCCAGTACACAAATACTCAGAACTATGCAGCAGTAAAAAAAAAAAATCTAGTACATTATTTTCCATTAACTTTTATAAATTCTTCATACTAAGTACTAGCCCCTGCCTTTACAGTCTTAAATGCATTATCTCTTCAAATTATGACAAGTTGCTAATATTAATACTCAGGTTATTTAATATGAGCTGTAATACATGTCTTTCTTTTCTATTCAATGTAGTCCATACAATTAAGTCTTTTTATTCTGTTTTACAATGCCTGGTGCAAAGAGCCTGTAACTAAGACTCTTGCAAACTCCTCAAGGCAAATGAAGTAAATTAACACAAAATCTCTATCAGTTATGTGCAAGTATTATTACAATACAGGTTATGCAGTGTATACAAGAATTAAATCTATTGATTAGGATAAAATCATTGTTGAGGATAATACCACCTAGTTACATTATATGCAATAACATTAAAATCAGGTAAAAATAAAACCTCGATCTACTTAAACTAACAAATGAAAGAATTACTATCCAACTGCAGAAAAGCTGTACTCAAATTTATGTCCTCCAAACTTCTTACAGATAATTTTTGTTCCTTTACGATAACACAAGATATTCACCGATGCACTATACCACTTTCAAGTTTCACTAGCCAAGGTTATCATTCTTCCTATCTATTTAGCACTTCATCCCCCTAAAGTGACACAGATTTAAGAACAATTTGGGTGTGGAAGGTCTGCAAATACTCCTGCTATGGAAGACTCAAAACAAAAAACACAGTCAAGGCCCTATGACGCTTACTGATAAAATGTAAGGGGGAAAATAAGGTTTCTCCCTAACACAAGAAAGAAGTGGTTGAACTTCCCTCAAAAAAAAAAAGTTTCAATCATCTTGAAGATTTTCACACTAAAAAACCCAACAACTTTTCTTTCCTTGACATCTCTCCTTGTCTCCTACAACCTATATCCTATAAACATCACTTTGCTCATTCCTCCACCCTCTGGGTTCCACAGCATCTGCCTCACACTGGAGCCAAAAGCTGAGGCAGATTCATTCCCGCAATTCAAGTGCTGTCTCCTAAAAGAGACTAACAGGGAGAGACTAAGACTACAGCCATAGTTATAGGGAGACAGAAGAAACAATTCAGATTAATACAAAATAACTTCATACATTTAAGCGATTCAACAAAAAGATGACTTCAGTGGCCGCACTATTTTAAGAAGTTCCTCCCTCTCCTACTTTCCCATCCACAGGACTCTCGTTCCCACCCCAGCACTGCAGGTTTTCTTTGTTTTTTTTCAGACTGGAGTAGTTTCTTGAACCACCTCATTGTGCATCCCCACTGTAGTCATACTGGCGTAACCAACAGACATATGACAGAGGAGGCAGCGTACTGCAGTGTTGGAGCAAACAGTTAAGAACTCCCTAGGTTTGTACTTTTTGAAATTCCTGTATCACTAAACCTTAGCCTCAAGCACTTAAGTTGGTCAACTCTCCGCAGCTTCCCCACAGAGTCAATGTGAGCCTTCCAGAAGATCTCTTTCCATGTCAATTTTATGAGGTGATTAAACTCCTAATACACCTCAGTTAAATGTCTGAAATTATAAACTCAGGCCACCGTAACCACACAAGATACTGTACCCTGCTACTTCAAATTTCACATGCTTAACTCTATGCTCCTAAGTTCTGCTGCTCCAGCGAAAGGCACAGTGAATGACAACAGTAGTCGGATCACACCAGACACAAAATTAACTCTAATGAGTGTAAGCAGTTCACAGAAGTGAACAAGCTACAATTGCAGATCCCCTCACAACTGGGGTCTAAAGCTTTCTCCTCCCTCAGCAGATTTCAGTATCACCACAGTGATAGCATAAGGCAGCATCTGAGGTTGTTGATGGAGACACACTTGGAAAGTTGATGGACGAAGCTTCCACTGCATTCCATCTTGTATTCTACAGCGTATATCCTCAAGAGAGTCAACAGTTGAAAGCAGAGAGGAGGGATGAATTCAGCACCAAAGAAACAACACCTCTATAAATACAGATTAGTGGATGGTAACAAAGATGCTGCACTCTGAGCATAATTTTTGGAAGTGCTAGTTAAGATTCCAAAGTAAGACAGAGAGAGCTTTAGATGGTCCACTACTCTGAGAATCAGCCCCATCATTCTGTTAAACTTGAGTTCCGGTAGTCATTCATCCTGTACACCGGAGAGAAGAGAAAAAACAAAATCAGAAGACTCCGCTGTTTCTCCATCCTGCCTCCCCTCAAGAGGAGGCTAAATAAAGAGGGACAATTAACATAAACCATACATGATGGGTTGTATATAATCATTCCGTAATGCTAATGTATTCCTAGAGTTCTATAACAAAAACATAAAGATGAGATGCTGTTTCCTCCCTTGCTCTAACACATCCAAACATTCAATGAAAAACTGAAAAGTTTGCTACCTTGCTTCAGCTAGAAAGATGCCAACAAAACCAAGTCATCGACTTTTACCTTGAGAATTGCTCCTGATTTAATTCTTTTATGTCTTGTTAACCAACTGGGCAAAAAGTTCTTATTCCTTAGCTTATTTCAGAAGGGCAATGTGCACATGAAGCTAATCATGAAAAATTTCATGAATAAACACAGCCTAACAAAGTCTTTATAAATCCAACAGTACTGTCGATAAGCAAGGAAGTTTATTTCCTAATTCCTCCTCCTGTCCACATTTAGGAGCTTCTTGACCCTGTTTCTTGAGCTAAGAGATGTGCTTTCCCTGGTGAGCTTGATCCAGATTCACTCAAGTCATATTTTTCCACCAACTTCGACAGGTTTTCAATTAGGCTGCAAAGTATACACATATTTAACCTCCTCTCCTCCCCTTGCAACTTTCAGCAGCTCTATTATAACACACACCCCTTCCGTTTTCCACAAATTCCACCTTTCAAACACACAGCAAACTATACTTCTGCAAGGCAAAAAGACACAGAAACAAATAAAATTAACACATGACAAATTTCTATATCCTAATTGCAGGATAGTACCATCATTCATGAGCAATTCTCAAGAAAAAAAAACAGCTTTGTCTCTGATAACTGGAATATGAGGAGATACCAAATGCAGAAAAGCATCCCAGAGCAAAAGGGAAAAAGACCAGGAGGCAAGAATCACCACCTTGCTCCCCAAACTGCAGTAAACGTGCTGCAGACTGATGTCAGAAGTGCACAGATGCAGAATACCTCCAACTAGTGGACCTCCCTGGGTCATCACCAAAGCAAATCCCCTGCCACAGCTGGCAACTAAACAATTCTGTGTCAGAAAAGTTCTCTTTAGACACTCTCACAGTAACTGGGAGACTAAGGAAAGATGTTTCTCCACTACAATGCAGTGATTTGGAGGGAAGGGGGATAAGGATAGCACAGTTCAGGGTTTTTTTTTCATGCAAAATAAATAGCGTCACTTTGGAGCAACTCTCAATTATGCTCCTACTACTTCCGCTCTCCAGCAGCACAGAAGAGAATCTGCCACTCACTCAGCGATGCCCTCTGATACAAAGACAATCTGCTACCACCTTCTGTAAAAGTTTTGCCCAACTCGTTTAATTCACTGCCTGCTAAGTGCCTATCATACTTTTCATGACCCATCTAAAAGACCATTTTTATACTGCAATATGCACAAGGTATGGTCAGGATCAAGAACATCAGAAAACCTGATGAGCACAACATTTCATGCAAGTATGGTGGGGAAGGGGAAAAGGGAAACCTCCCCACTTTCACATGCATGAAGAGAAACAGGGAAAACATACAGTGGCAAACCAAAGCGTACACCATATGACAGAACACTGCTGACTTCACTGCTTTTTTCCTTTGAAGGCAAGACGAGAAACAAAAGGAAAAGACATGATAATATAGAATCATAAAATCATTTAGGTTGGAAAAAACCTTTAAGTTCGAGTCCAACTGATAATCTAACACTGCCAAGTCCACCACTAAACCATGTCCCTAAGTGCCACAACTACACTTCTTCTAAATACTTCCAGGGATGGTGACTCGACCACCTCCCTGGGCAGCCTGTTCCAATGCTTGACAACCCTTTCAGCGAAGAAATTTTTCCTAACATCCAACCTAAGCCTTCCCTGGTGCAACTTGAGGCCATTTCCTCTTGTCCTATCACTTGCTACTTGGGAAAAGAGACCAGCCCCCACCTCTCTACAACCTCCTTCCAGGTAGTTGTAGAAAGCAGTAAGGTCCCCCCTCAGCCTCCTTTTCTCCAGACTAAACAACCCCAGGTCCCTCAGTTGCTCCTCACAGACTTCACCAGCTTTGTTGCTCTTCTTTGGATGTACTCCAGCACCTCAATGTCTTTCTTGTAGTGGGGGGCCCAAAACTGAACACTGTACTCAAGATGTGGCCTCATCAGTGCTGAGTACAGGGGGGCAACCACTTCCCTAGTCCTGCTGGCCACACTATTTCTAATACAGGCCAGGATGCTATTGGCCTTCTTGGCCACCTGGGCACACCATGGCTCATATTCAGCTGGCTGTCAAACAACACCCCCAGGTCCTTTACCACTGGGCAGCTTTCCAATTACTCTTCCCCAAGCCTGTAGCACTGCACGGGGTTGTTGTGACCCAGGTGTAGGACCTGGCACTTGGCCTTGTTGAACCTCATATAGTTGCTTCGGCCCATCAATCCAGCCCGTCCACATCCCCCTGCAGAGTCACCCTACCCTCAAGCAGATCAATACTCCCGCCCAACTTGGTGTTGTCTGCAAACTTACTGAGGGTGCACTTGATCCCCTTGTCCAGGTCGTTGATAAAGATATTAAAGAGAACCGTCCCCAATACTGAGCCTTGGGGAACACCACTTATGACTGGCCACCAACTGGATTTAAGTCTATTCACCACCACTCTTTGGGCCTGGCACTCCAGCCAGTTTTTTACCCAGCAAAGAGTATGCNGTTTTTTACCCAGCAAAGAGTATGCCCATCCCAGTCGTGAGAAGCCAGTTTCTCCAGAAAAATGCTCTGGGAAACGGTGTCAAAGGCTTTACTAAAGTCTAGGTAGACAACGTCCACAGCCTTTCCCTCATCCACTAAGCAGGTCACGTTGTCATAGGAGATCAGGTTTGTCAAGCAGGACCTGCCTTTCATAAACCCATGCTGCCTGGGTCTGATCACCTGGTTGTCCTGTACATGTTGCGTGATGGCACTCAAGATGATCTGCTCCATAACCTTACCTGGCACAGAGGTCAGACTGACAGGCCTGTAATTCCCTGGATCCTCCTTCCAGCCCTTCTTGTAGATGGGCATCACATTTGGGAACTTCCAGTCAACTGGGACCTCCCGGTTAGCCAGAACTGCTGATAAATGATGGAAAGTGGCTTGGTGAGCACTTCCACCAGCTCCTTCCATACCCTTAGGTGGATCCCATCCA